>NW_026508963.1:0-14847 GCF_026875155.1 Cherax quadricarinatus
CGCCCCCAGCTTGTACCCACAAATCCCACGGATTATGGATATCCTTCAATTTTCTGAAATTTTCAACCTGGCTGCAACAAAATTCTTCTTCTGGAATGCAATCTGTGTGGCAGTAGTTGGAACAAGTAGGTTCCTTACATCTAAGAAGAATTTTGTCCCTTGTGGTATACCCACAAACACTGCAGTAACTACTGGGACAATAGCCAGATAGCGTAGATATTCTTGCTCTTTTGCAATGTGAAGTCATCCCAGAGGAGGCTTGTAGGTTTGCAATGAAGTTCACAGGAGAGAGAGGGTAGGTGGTGGTATCGTGGGTGGGGTCTCTGTCTCTGTCTCTGTCTGTCTGTCTGTCTGTCTGTCTGTCTCTCTCTCTCTCTCTCTCTCTCTCTCTCTCACTCCAGTGAATACATCCTCTGGGATCCAGTTGTCTCGGACATCCTCCTTTTATTCTGCAACTTTGCATGTTCCTGATTATGTGTTGATTGCAACACGAGAGGCCTAGAGCTATCATTCTACTCCCCCGGGGTTTGTTTTTCAGCATATATATATATATATTATATATATATATATTATATATATATATATATATATATATATATATTATATATATATATATATGTCGTGCCGAATATGTAAAACTGGTCAATTAGCAAGAACTCATTTAAAATTAAGTCCTTTCTAAAATTTTCTCTTATACGTTTAAAGATATATTTTTTTCATTAATGTTAATGTAAAAACTTTTAATTTTGCTCCAAAAGAATCTTAGAAAACTTACCTAACCTTATTATAACAAGAGCAATTTATTTTAGCCTAACCCAACTAAATATATTTTAGATTTGTTTACAATAATTTAATACTAAACAAACACAGCGAAATATATTTTTTTCGTTAGGTTCAGAATGATTTTTGCGAAATTACTGCATACACAAATTTTCGCTTGTCCTATATGGCAAGATGAGCGTTGCTATTTAAGCCAAGATCGCTAGTTCTGTCTATTTGGCACGACATATATACATATATATATATATATATATATATATATATAAATATATATATATATATATATATATATATATATATATATATATATTATATATATATACAAAATAAAATTGGACTTTTCTCCCCAAAATTATTACAGATTGATAGATATATTTTTTAAGTGACAATGATATAAAATGTTTTCTTTTTGGACCACACCTAACTTAGAAACCTCACCTACCGTAAATTAAACTAGAATTTTTTTAACCCAAAATTTGTTGTATATCATAGCTCAGTTTAATTTTTTAATGTTGCTCAACATCACTTACAAGATTTTATTTGAAAAAGAATAATCGAATACCTGTTAAGTTCTGTAAGATGTGATATAATGTCTGTGTGTGTGTTACCTTCTAATATGAATTACATGAGACCCCTAAATTTTAATGAGATAATAAGGGATAAAATACGTGCTAGTTGCATGATAACACTGTAAGGTGTGTGAATCCTTTTACAACACGCTGTGTGAAGCCTCAACTAAGAGAAAAATACAAGGGTGGGCATGTCTCTTAAAATCTGAATCAACTTAATAAGATGTTATACAGTCAACTTAATAAGATGTTATTCAGTCAACTTAATAAGATGTTATACAGTCAACTTAATAAGATGTTTATTATTGGGAATGCCAACGAATGATAGTTCTCATGAAATTTAGAAAAATGAATGACACTAATTAATGTGTTTTAATATTCGTTAAGAAGTGTTGATAAGTATTTTTAAGTAGTGAGTGAATAAGAACCTGATTTTTGAGTATTATGTTCTGAAAAGGAGTTGACTGTTATTGAAAAAAATAAGAGAATTTTAATATAAGATAAAATTAAGTCTTTAAGGATTTATGCTTTGTAAGAAGAGAAAATGCTAATAACGTAAAAAAAAAAACAGTTCTTTGAGAGATTATTGCGCGAGTCATTCCCTTTCTTGAGTAAAGGAGTATTCCCCAGAGAAATATTTGTCTTAATGCCTAACAAAAATTGATATTAGAAGAATCAAAACATTTTAACAGATTTACCGAACTTGAAAGTGCCTTTGACTTTATAAGAACTGAAAAGAAGAGGTCCCCAAAAGATTGGACTGAACTAAACTGACCTATGAATCAATTTAATTTTTAAATTAATCTGTAAGCTATTTAAAATAAGTAGTATGATTAGCTATAATTTTTAAAATTCTTTCACGAAGAGATTTTTATATAAAGAAGTTTAAACAGCTATGAATATTTTTTAAATAAAAATCAACTTTCTCTCGTGTTTCAGCACTTTTCAGTAATAACTGTAAATCTTCTCTGATAATGATTAGATGCAACTTTTTGAGAAATGTTACACCCACAATAATCTTGTCTTACTTTGTTTTATTTTTACTCCAGAGAGGATTACCATTGTCTTGAGAATGTCATAGCTTATAATATCCTTTTTATGTATTATACCTACATAAGATACACATTGTGTAGTAGTATACTGAACTGTCTTTGAAAATGTTTCTGTTCATGTATACCCTAGTAGGGGTTTACCAGTTTTCTTAACATTGTTTTGTCTGCTATTGTCTTTTAAACACTTTCTTGGTTTGGAAGAAACACTTCATCTCGTATTGATGAAAATGAATAACCAGTGATTACTTGTAATTTTTTTTTAGGTCATACCTGTAAATACTTACCAAACTCGTCGTGTATAATACATTGTCTTGTCTTTCACATCTTTCGTTTTTTCGTGAAATTTATATTTTCTGAATACAAAAAAAAATAGAAAGATTAACTTAAATTTATACTTAAAAAATATATTAAAATTGGAAGGTAATCAAACTGTTATTTATTATGGAATAATTAATATGTCTAGAAAATCGACCTTGAAAGCATCCCAGGTGTTAGAAGTTAGGGTATTGAAGTGGCTAGTTCTGTCTATAATAGTCGTTTAAACAATATGAAATTTACACGGAATAAAAGATATTTGGAAAGATTTGAGGAATTTATTTGGTTGGTTAGTTGCCTGGGATAACCCATGAAAGTTAAACGGTATACATTATTTATACGATAAATTATGTAAGCTAATTAGGTCGATTGTGAAAGATTTTAACCACTATGTAATGCTGAATGATTATTATCCCGAAGTTGTCTTAATTTTATAACTTAAAATGAATTATAAATTTAATTATTTAATGCAGAGAATGAGAACAAGAGAGAGAGAGGTAGAGGAGATGAGAGAGAGAGAGAGGAGAAGAGTGGAGAGAGAGAGAGAGAGAGAGAGAGAGAGAGAGAGAGACCTGTTTAGAGACCTGTTCTCAGAACAAACCAGCAGGATCTCTGAATTGGTGAACACTCTCACACGTCACCCACTTAGCTACTCCTATCCCAGCCCAGCAGGTGGGATTGTGCCTTATACAAGACCACAGACCAACATCCCTGCAGCTGCCTCAGTACCTACCTCTCTCAAGGGCAGGCACCTTACATTCCCAACACACCCACCACCTCAAGCTGACCACTTCATCATGATGAGCCAGTCTATCAGCATCCTGTCGGCCAACATTAGAGGTTTCATTACTAATGTTGGAGAGCTCACACATAGTTTTGTGAACACTCGACGTCCTGACATGATAGCTGTTGTTGAAACATTTTTGGATGACAGGACTCCAGAAAATTTTGCAAGAATTGCTGGCTACACCTCATGGATGAGAAGAGACAGGCAAGGGCAAGGAGCAGGTATTGCTGTGTTCTTCTCTAAAAGTGTTCATGCCCAGCACATTGATGTTGCCACCCCTACACATCTTGAAATGATGTTCTTCAAGCTGTCTGTATAAACACTAGTACCTCTGTACTAGCATATGCAATGTACAGACCTCAGTGGCAACATGCAGACCCCATCAACTTCCTAATGGAAAATATTGACTCCCTTCTGCTACAACACAACTGTCAACATATTATAATTGTTGGTGACCTCAACCAGCACCTTATACAGAGGGACTTTGATGACCTTCTTGCAGTGTTTGACATGAGAAACTTTGTTAATTTCCCTACTCATATCTCTGGCTCCTCCCTTGACCCAGTAGTGAGTGATCTGGCAGAAGGCATAGTCACTTGTCAACCCCTCGGCTACGTAGGATCGTCTGACCACAAGGCTGTTTTTACGACACTTAAGATCCCAACAGAACGAGGTGAGGAGTCCACACGCACAACCTGGCTATGGGAAAGAGGTAATTGGCCAGCCCTTTGCTGAGCTCGCCACCACCGATTGGAATGCTCTTCTCCAAGGGGATGTTGACAACCAAGTGAAAGCCTTCACTGGACACATCCTTAATCTACAACAAGAACACATTCCTCACCAGCAATATGTGACGAAGCCTACAGATCAGCCTTGGTTTGGCTTTCGTTGTAGAGAGGCTGCTACTGCTAAGTACAAAGCATGGCGAAGGTATAAGAGACATCCTACCACCTATAACAGGAACTTGCACACGCAAGCCTGTAGGCAAATGGCTGATGTTCAAAAGTGGGCCATTGCTAAATGGGAGGTGGACACTAAAAGAAAGCTAGCATCAGGTAGGGTAGGCTCCAAAACCTGGTGGTCCCTGGTCAAGGACAGACAAGGTTATCTGCCTGATGAACTTATTCCACCTCTAAATCGACAGGATGGGACCACCTCTACTAGTAGTCAAAAGAAGGCGGACCTCTTTGCTGAACACTTTGCTACCAAAATGCAAGTTCCTGATCCAGCAAGGAACCCTCCTTGGCTAGCTGCAAGAACTGTGTCAAAATGTCAGTGGTGACAATAAGGCAGGAGGAGGTGCACTTCCTTCTTAAATCGCTTGACCAAGAAAGGCTGTGGGCCCAGACAAGTTGAGCCCAAGATTGTTGAGAAGATGTGCAGACCAGCTAGCAGCAACCTCTAACTCGCATCTTTCAGCACTGCCTAGTACAGTGTAAATGGCCCTCTCTATGGAAAGAGACAAATGTAGTCCCTGTTCACAAAAAGAAGAGCAGAGCAGAAATCAGCAACTACAGACCAGTGTCACTCCTGTCAATCATGGTAAGATCCTTGAGACAAAATCTCAAGACAAATGACAGAGTTTTTTTGACTACCACTCACTACTTTGTGATCGTCAATATGGCTTCAGGAAAAGGTTACTTCTGGGTGATCTGTTGTTAAACCTCTCCACTAAGTGGCACCAGTCACTGGATGAATCCAAAATCAGCTGTGTGGTAGCATGGACTTTGCTGGCGCTTTCGACCGGTTGTGGCACCAGGGCCTCTTAGCAAAAAATTCAAACAACGGGAAAATTTCAGGCTCTACGCTATGTCTCCTCAGTGATTTTCCTTCATGGTTTGATCTCAAGTGTTGTTCTCAATGGAATGGAATCAGCAAAACTTCCCATTGGGGCAAGGGGTTTTCCCCAGGAAGCATGCTGGGTCCATTGTTTTTGGAATGTCTACTTCAACGACCTTCTTCATCTCTTCCCAGAATCACATTGCATAAAGCAGACGACTGTACATGACATTCACTTATCCAAGAGAAGAAAAGCCAGCTGCTCTAAGCTACATCAATCACCAGCTAAGAGCTATATCAGCTTGGGGAAATAGATGGCAAGTAACATTTGCACCTGAGAAAACGCAAATGTGATCGTCTCTAGGCACCATGATGGTAATGCTGGTGCAGTAAATAAGGGTGAATGGAAGGGTGTTGGCACCTGGAGAAGAAATTGATATCCTTGGGGTGAAATTTGACTCCAAACTAACCATGAAGAACCATGTTGTAAATCTTGCAAACAAGGCAGCCAGGAAGCTTACAGCACTTAGCCGTATCTCGCATCTGCTTAACAGTAGGGGTTGCAAGATCCTGTACGGGCACAAGTACGCTCACACCTTGAGTATGCTCCACTTTCTTGGTTTGCCTGCCCCCCCTCTCATCTGCGACTGCTTGACAGAGTAAGGAACAGAGCAAGACGTCTCATCTCTCGGCTGGACCCATCCTGGATAGATATGTCATTTCAGCAGAGCCTTCAAAATAGGAGGGATTGGGTGGGGCCCTTTCTTTATGTACAAGGCCAATATTGTCAAAATACCACATTTGGATCCACTTCGAGGACAGCGTGAAACAAGCTTTTATGCCACAAGACGGGCAGAAAAACAGCAACTCACTCTGGCCCGTACCCTTCTCCAGAACATCACTCCATCTGAGATCATACATACCCAGGATGACTCGAGTATGGAACACATTCGTACAGCAAAAATGATGTCAACGAGATTAAAGTCAGTTGATCAAATGAAAATGCTGGCCCACAGATGGCTCCAACTTCATCCTGTTCCCTACTGTATGTCTCATAACAATAAAAAATGTTTTCAAATGAGCTGATTTAGGTAAAAGCTCTTTGCTTGCCCAATAAAGTTTGGAATCCTTAACCTGTAAATAGCTTATCCATAAAGCTAGGGATCCTTAACCTTGTCAAACCCTGTGTAAAAAAAAAAAAAAAAAAAAAAAAAAAAGAGATAAAAAGGGAGAGAGAAAGAAGACCAGAAGAGTCAGGAAGATCAATGCGTGGATGGAGAAGAGGTGTTGGTTTTAAATGAGAGTTTTTGAGAAACTTACATTAGTCTATAAGTTCTATGACAGAGGTGAGGATGTATGGGATGAAGAGAATGTAGCAAAGTAGTGGAGAGAGACTCTGTAGGATAAAATGAATATACTGAACAGTTCAGGATCATTAAGTCATGACCAATCAGGCATTCCTAGAAAAGTGATTGAAATTAGAACCATTTCAAATATTAATTAGGATTAAATCAATATGGAAGCCAAGAAAATTGTAATATAGAAAATTGGGATAATATAGAATAATCTAGGGAAGGCAGCAACTTCACTCTGGCTGCACACTTCATCTGAGATCATTTATCCCCAGAATGACTCGAGTCTGGAACACATTCGTACAGCATTATGATGTCAACGAGATAAAGTCAGTTGATCAGATGATAATGCTGGCCCACAGATGTCTCCAATCTCATCCTGTTACCTACTTGTATGTCTCATAACAATAAAAATGCTTTCAAAGGAACTGATGTAGGTAACAGCTCTTAGCTTGTCAATTAAGTTAGGAATCCTTAACCTGTAAATAGCTTGTCAATAATGCTAGGGATCCTTATTAACCTAACCTTGTCAAACCCTGTGTAAAAAAAAAAAAAGTTTTTTTTTTTTCAAAGAAATATATATATATATAATATTAATATATATTATATATATATATATATATATATATATATATATAATATATTATATATATATATATATATATATATATATATATTTATATATTTTTTTACGATGAAGGCTTGTAATATACATGTTTTTTATGCCTTTATAAGATTTGGGTTATATACACCCAGCTATACCTAGAAAAAAGTCTGAGAATATAGCTTTCCTTGATGTAGGACCAAGAGAAGAACACTGCATAAAAGAAAGCTTTTCACCTGTATTAGCTTACATTATTTACGAAATTTAAAAAAAAAAAATTACCCATTTTATTTTCTACTCAACCGAGCATTGTATATATTATTGACAATTTTATTTACCACGTTGATTATAATAATTGAAAGAATTCTGCTGTGTGCCCCGTATGTGGATTGAAGTTCTTACGTTCTTTTCAAATGACAAACACTGAATTTTTTTTCATGACTTAAACTTTCATCTTATCATAACTAAAACTTTCTTCTGTTCATGACAAACCTACTTCGTCTTATGGAATACAAACAAATAATCTCTAAAAGAAAATGCACAATATCGCTTGTGTGTTTTTTGCTTTTTTGCATTGTCCCGTGTCACTGTCCTGTGTCACTGTCCCGTGTCACTGTCCCGTGTCCCTGTCCCGTGTCACTGTCCCGTGTCACTGGATACGGGACAATGAACAGACATCTGAGAGACAGTCATTACATTTAAGAAAGGAGGTAGAAAGAAGCGTTGAACTACAAGTCAGTTTCACTGACGCAGATACCATAAAAGGGGAAATGGTTAAGAAATCGAAAGAAAAGCCCCTGACCCTTGGAAAAAATTTGTTTCATAAAGGCAATCGGGGGGTTTTCAAAAATAAAAATTTTTGTTATGCTGACCTTTGTTCTTTTACAAAGTAAAAAAATGAGAAAAAATTCAGGGAGACATAAAAGGATTCCTTTTCTTACACTGTCAGAAGACATTTATGTATTTTCACAAGAAATTGGGAAAAAAAATTGAAGAACAGGGGAGTAAGAGAAAAAACATGGGGATATAGTGTATAGAAAAGGGGGGGGAAAAAATTGATTGTGAAGAAGAAGCTAGGATGAGAACAGCAATAAGTGGGGTTTAAAAGGTCAGCATTATAACTAGTATAATTTTTTTTTGTGAATAACATACCAATGGAACCAAAAAAACCACGGGAGAACTGTAAAAGGCTAAAATGGATTGGAAAATTGCGAAATTGGTAAAGGGGATTGTATAAGATAACTGGTGAGATATTGTAAATTTTAATAAGATTTGAAGTGTGGATGATACACAAAAAAGGAACCTAGTGTCTGCATTCACTAGAGGGTTACATCAAACCCAAAAAACCTCAGCAGAATGCTTGTTCAAATTGGAACATTTTCAAGAACTCAGCTAAAAAGGGCATTACTAGCTCTTTATTTACCATGTCAGGGCCATCTTGGGGTAGGAAAAACCTCCACGGGGTTCACACGAAAGAAATGGAAACAAACTGGGGGAAATGCAAACGTAGCACTCCTTTCTTTTATCCTTCTCTGCTTTGTATTGGACTGAAGAAGCCACTGTGGGGAAATGTTTTTTTAATAAAAATTCCCATATTTGCATAAGTGTTCAAATTTCAAATTGTCGGTTCAAAAACCATCTATCACAATTTTTTTTTTTTTTGACGACCCACTAAAAATGCAAGAATTTTAAAAAAATTTTATCAAAAAGTTCAAATTCGAACCACTAAACTCGCTATTAATTTATTATACCGCTCTAGATGTTAATGGTTTCTCAAAATTTGCGATAATGAACTAATTAGGTTAGGCAGAAGAAAAAGTGTGCTTTTATCTACATTGAACTGCATCTCCCACTTTTCTGACCAAGAGTAGAGTTTGTCAAAAATCCTCCTGAATTTCCCCTTTAACATCTACGTTTGAATCAATTATCCTACCTATCTTCGTGTCATCGGCGAATTTGCTCATATCACTAGTAATTCCTTCATCAAGATCATTGATATATATTATAAAAAAACAACGGGCCCCAAGACTGATCCCTGTGGAAGGGCCACTTGTTACTGATCCCCCTCGGATTTTAAACCCCATTTATGGACACTCTCTGTTTCCCTGTCTGTGAGCCATGATTCGATCACGAGAGAAACTCTTCCCCCAATGCCATGAGCTGCTACTTTCTTCAACAGTCTTTGGTGCGGAACTCTATCAAATGCCTTACTAAAATCTAAGTAAATTAATATCAAATTCTTTATCGTGGTCAACAGCCTCAAAAGCTTTACTGAAGAAAGTTAATAAATTAGTTAGACAAGACCGGCCTTTTGTGAATCCATGCTGAGTATCATTAATCAAGCTATGCTTTCGAGATGGCTTCTTATAATTTGAGCTATAATTGACTCTATTTAATTTGCCTACAATTGAGGTCAGGCTTATTGGGCGGTAATTTGAGGGGAACGACTTGTCCCCTTTTTTTAAAAAATAGGAATTACATTAGCCATCTTCCACATACCAGACACTACACCTGTTTGAAGAGATAAATTAAAAATATTAGTTAATGGTTCACAGACTTTCCATTTGCATTCCTTTAGAACCCTTGAAAAAAACCTCATCAGGACCGGTGACTTATTTTGCTTCAGTCGGTCTATCTGCTTCACAAACCATTTCACTAGTGACTGAGGTGTTACATAATTTATCTTCTTCTGGCCCACTATAAAAATTAATTACCGGAATATTATTAGTGTCTTCCTGTGTAAAAAAGAAGAGAAAATAATTATTTAAAAACGAGCACATTTCATTCTCTTTGTCAGTAAGATGCCCATAGTTATTTTTAAGGGGACCTATCTTATCTCTGACTGCGTCAAATGGAAAGGGATGAATAGAGGTTTTGGGGCACTACATCATTTGCAAGTCAGACTGTAGTGACCAGCAACAAGTCATCTTTGGAATATAGCATACTGTTTGCGCTTGACCCTAGTAATTGCTAAGATAATCTGGTAAGCCAGGTAGCAAGGTTTTAAATAAGAAAGCGGATGCTATGGTCTAGCGTGTGTTCATCCACCTTCAATTGTTCTGCTTTGCAATTTCTCCGGGAAGTCAGTAGAGGCAACAACTTGTAAACCACCACCTAGTATAAATCGTTCCTTCATTTGTCTTTCGTTGATTCTGGTGATTAGTTGCCATTTCTGTCTTCACCTACTTTATCAAGAACTCTTAATATCTTGTATGTTATCATTGTCTTCCCATTATAATTTCTTCTTAAATGTGGAATTTGATTATTTTAATCTGTCCTTAAACCTCAGTTATTTTTTTCTCGCTGGTTACCTGTGTAGCATTACGAGACATTTTAAAGATCTCTTATATGCTACAAGCGATACTGGCTGAACATTGGTGCACCTTCCCCGGTATTATCATAACCCGTTGTGTGACCCTGAGGGTTACAACGCATAATATACTATGTTGGTGCTCAAACAGCTTTTCCTGTGAGTTATCCACAGCAAATGGAGCTCACATATTCCATTACATTCAAATTTCTGTTTTTTTTCGGTGCTAGTTTTGTTTTTCTTGATACTCTTAGACCTCTGTGACCCCGACAGCTGCATCCTTCTCGAGTGACACAGACAGCTCTATCCTTCTCAAGTGGCACCGACAGCTGCATCCCTCACATATGACACCGACAGCTGCATCCTTCACAAATGACACCGACAGCTGCATCCAACTGTTGTATTACCAAGTGCTGTATTTTCAAGTGTTGCATTTCAAGTAGTTGCATTACTAGTGCATGTTAACATCCAAAGTGTTGTATTACTAAGAATATTGTATCGCTAACTGTTGAACTACTCAATGTGTTGTATTGTTGTATTGTTTGTGTTGAATTTATATTTTTTTAAATACAAAATGTTCATATTACTATGATTTTTTTTACGAAGTTGCAAAACCCAAGTGGTTGATGGGGTTATTTTATTCAAGTTCTCGCATTTTTGTGTTGTAACAAAATTGTTTATAATAAAAGTTTCTTGAAAAATAAGGGTTTGTATAAGTGTTGAAAAAAAAATGCGTTCCCAAACCATGAGTGTTTTTAAAACTATGTTGCAAAAACAGCGGCAGGTGGTCAGTATAAACAATTGTATTGTACAGTCTAGGGTGTTGAGTATTACTCTAGCTATGTTCATAAACACTTTTTAAAAAAAGTGTCTAAATTTTTACACCGGGGTAATATTTAATTACAGTAAGCTTCTTATTAATGTAACATATTCAAAATTTTCGCAATGGATCTGCATACATAATTTTGGGAAATTTATTCTAATCGGGGAAAAACGGTTATTTTCCCTGCATACCTAATCCCCCCCAAGTCCGCCCCGTATGGTGATTTTTTTATTCAATTTCTTTTTTTAATTCTAGTTTTTTTTGTTGTGAAATAAATTTTCATTGCAATTTAACCTAAATTTTTTGAAGAACCCTTGAGGTTTGTGATAAAGTAAATACAGTGGACCCCCGGTTAACGATATTTTTCACCCATAAGTTTTTCAGGTGCCAGTATGACAAATTTTATTCCCATAAGGAATATTGTGAAGTAGATTAGTCCATTTCAGCCCCCAAACATACAGTACAACGCATTAATAAATACCTAAAAATAATGGTCGATTCGGAGGTAATCGTTAACCGGGGGTCCCCGTATTTTGGAATTAACAAGAGCTAAAAAAGTTTACTGTGGCAGGAAAAATAAGTTAATAACCCCTAATTTAAAGGGGATACTTTAGACTTTTGATTTTAAACAAAAAATATAGAAATATAAATTTTCAAATGTAAAATTTAGTGTTGTTTTGTTCTTATTTTAACATTAAAAAATTAAGAGAACATAGGAGTTTTAGTTCATAAACTACTTCCCAAGGTTACATTTAAGCAATGTCTTAAGAATAGTATTGAAAATGATGACATTTTTTAAAAATTTGTGGGGAATGAGGATATATTCATAGATACCCCATTTTCAGGGTTTAGTATAGAAAAAAACCCAGTAAAATATTTTATATGCTTTTCATTTCGTGATGAACTTTATAAAAAAGGGGTAAGATGTGTAAGTCCCTTTGTAAATTATTTGTGTTAGCAGAAAAAATCATAGCAAGCTTATAGAAAAAAAACAAAAAAAAAAACAAAAAAGAAATGTTGATGTATTTTATATTTTCAATAAATATAAAAAAGCAATGAGGAGTATATATATATATATATATAAATATATATATTTTATATATATATTATATATAATATATATAAATATATTATTATATATTTTTATATTTTTATATTATATATATATATTTTTATAATTATATATATAATAATTAATATATTTAAAATATATAAAATTTTTTAAAATTTTTATATAATAAATATATATATATAAAATTTTATATATATATATATATATAAAATTTATATTTTATATATATATATATATTTTATATATATATATATGTATATTTTATTTTATGTATATATATATATATATATATTATTTTTATATATATTAATATAAACTATATAAAATTTTATAAATATATATTATATACTTTTTATATATATATATTTTATAAATATATATTATATATTTTATTTTTAATATATATGTAATATTTAGTCTTTTAACATAACTGAGGCTGGCCGGGAATCGATCTTGCGTTTCCTGTACCCAGCCCTGTGAGAACTAAAACCAAATTACGCATCCTTCTATCCCCTGCACCACCATCATCAAAACCAGGCCCTCAGCAGTACTGAGCATGTTTTCCCTTTATGCAAGGGAAAATACGTGGTCGTCCCAGCCCCAGAGATAATTTCAAAATCATCCTGTTTGGGAAATACCATTTCCTTTTTTTATTAATTTAAATCAAAGTAATCAGTTCTGTTAATGATTTAAAATCATTGTTTCCCTGATTTTTTAATATACAGTAGTCGGAAAGCTGGTAACCCCCCACAGAAGAGGTTTTAAAAATTGTCTCGAGCACCAGGGGAAAAAAACTCTCAGTACTTCTGAGCACCTGGTGTTTAAAGGGGTGATGTCCAGGGATAAAGGGGCGGGATTCTTTGGGTTTTGTTTTCAAAGGGCTGGGGGATGGGGGCTCAGGATCGAGTCCCCCGGGGTAGTCGTTCTTTTATTTTTGATATATATATGTATATATGTATATTATCCTGGGGGGCAGGTTGGTAGGAAGCAACCCCCAGGGAGGTACTACCGTCCTGCCAAGTGAGTGTAAAACTTAAGCCTGTAATTGTTTTACACGATGGTAGGATTGCTGATGTCTTTTTTTTCTGTCTCATACACACGCAATATTTCAGGTGCGTCTTGCTACTTCTACTTACACTTAGGTCACACTACACATACATGTACAAGCATATATATATACACACCCCTTTGGGTTTTCTTATATTTTCTTTCTAGTTCTTGTTCTTGTTTATTTCCTCGTACCTTCATGGGGAAATGGAACAGAATTCTTCTTCCACAAGCCATGCGTGTTGTAAGAGGTGACTAAAATGCCGGGAGCAAGGGTCTAGTAACCCCTTCTATTGTATATATTACTAAATGTAAAAGGAGAGACACTTTCGTTTTTCCTTTTGGGCCACCCTGCCGCGGTGGGATACGGCCGGTGTGTTTGAAATATATTTTTATATATAATATTATATATATATTTTATATATATTATATATATATATATATATATATATTATATATGATGTATTTTATATAATTTATATTATATTATATATATATATATATATTTATATATATAAATATATATTTATATTATTTGCAAAGGCTTCAAGAAGAGAAAAAAATTAGAGTAAGACCCCTGGCCCAAGGCCTAGAAACCTTATTTTCAGAAAATTGAACATCAAGAAGGCACCGTCCAGTGGGGCAAAAAAGGGGTCCGGGAATAAAGCCAAAAGGGGTGTACGAATGGTTATAATACGACAAGATGAGAGTAAGACACATGTGCAACATTGGGTATCTTTATTGTAGACGTTTCGCCATCCAGTGGCTTTATCAATACAAATTCTAGGACATAACTTGAAGACAGTAGAACTATGTACAGAAGATGAGGTAATCAGTCCCTCAACCTAGGAGTAGGTGCGAACAACACCATAGGTTGAGGGACTGATTACCTCATCTTCTGTCCATAGTTCTACTGTCTTCAAGTTATGTCCTAGAATTTGTATTGATAAAGCCACTGGATGGCGAAACGTCTACAATAAAGATACCCAGATGTTGCACATGTGTCTTACTCTCAAAACCAGAAGGCCCTACCCATGGCCCAAAATAGAAAGGCCACCCCGTAAGAACACAAATTGGACTGAAAAAATGCTCTCCCGGGGAGTTGGACCTCGTTCACGGGTGGACAAATTCTTTTATTAAGTTCTTCCCCCGTTAGTGATGACTCACATCATGATGATTGTGGTGAGAGCAGTACGTCAAGCCGACTAAGAAAATTTAGTGTGAGTATAAAGGCCGAAGATGGATAGGGAGAAGGCGTAGAATTAGGGGGGAATGTGATCGAGGTGTATAAATGGAAAACAGGAATAAATAAAGGGGATGTAAATAGTTGCTGAAAATTTCTGAAAGACAGGATAGC
>NW_026508964.1:0-37164 GCF_026875155.1 Cherax quadricarinatus
AAAGAATGATGCCGGAAAGATAACAAATGAGCCTGAGAAAGATAACTGAGAATGATGCCTGAGAAGATAACTGAGAATGATGCCTGAGAAAGAAACTGAAATGATGCCTGAGAAAGATAACTGAGAATGATGCCTGAGAAAGATAACTAAGAATGAGCCTGAGAAAGATAACTGAGAATGATGCCTGAGAAAGAAAACTGAGAATGATCCCTGAGAAAGATAACTGAGAATGATGCCTGAGAAAGTTTAACTGAGAATGATGCCTGAGAAAGATAACTGAAAAATGATGCCTGAGAAAGATAACTAAGAATGATCCCTTTGAGAAAGATAACTAAGAATGAGCCTGAGAAAGATAACTAAGAATGATGCCTGAGAAAGATAACTAAGAATGATGCCTGAGAAAGATAACTAAGAATGATTCCTGAGAAAGATAACTAAGAATGATGCCTGAGAAAGATAACTGAGAATGATGCCTGAGAAGATAACTAAGAATGATGCCTGAGAAGATAACTGAGAATGATGCCTGAGAAAGATAACTGAGAATGATGCCTGAGAAAGATAACTGAGAATGATGCCTGAGAAAGATAACTGAGAATGATGCCTGAGAAAGATAACTAAGAATGATGCCTGAGAAAGATAACTGAGAATGATGCCTGAGAAAGATAACTGAGAATGATGCCTGAGAAAGATAACTGAGAATGATGCCTGAGAAAGATAACTGAGAATGATGCCTGAGAAAGATAACTGAGAATGATGCCTGAGAAAGATAACTAAGAATGATGCCTGAGAAAGATAACTAAGAATGATGCCTGAGAAAGAAACTAAGAATGATCGCTGAGAAAGATAACTAAGAATGATGCCTGAGAAAGAAACTAAGAATGATGCCTGAGAAAGATAACTAAGAATGATGCCTGAGAAAGATAACTGAGAATGATGCCTGAGAAAGATAACTAAGAATGATGCCTGGAAAGATAACTGAGAATGATGCCTGAGAAAGATAACTGAGAATGATGCCTGAGAAAGATAACTGAGAATGATGCCTGAGAAAGATAACTAAGAATGATGCCTGAGAAAGATAAACTAAGAATGAGCCTGATTCCTGTTACATCTTCCTGCTCGGTGTTTAATTTGTTTTTTGAATATTTGTTCACTCCACTGTTCCATCCTGGCTGAACACTGTGCACTCAGGTCACACACTGAGGTCCGTGGTTTCGCCCGGTTACTGGTAGAGATATTAGGACGTGCTTCTTAAGACACCTGCTGTCCCTAGTCACCTAGCAGTAAAATGGGTACCTGGGTGTTAGTCAACTGGTGTGGGTCGCATCCTGGTATAAAACTGACCTAATTTGCCCGAAATACTCTACATAACAAGCGGCTTTCTATACAGTAGTATGTCATTGATGTCAGCTATGGTCTGTATACCTTGTACATGTACTTGTAGTAATAATTTTATTATTATTATTATTATTTATTATTATTATATATTTATTATTATTATTATTATTATTATTATTATTATTACTATTATTATTATTATTATTATTATTATTATTATTATTTATCTCTATGACTTGGGTCATACCTTATACTGATGTTATTTGTGTTATTATTGTTCACTTGAGACAACAGGTGCCCAGCACTTGAGACAACAGGTGCCCAGCACTTGAGACAACAGGTGCCCAGCACTTGAGACAACAGTGCCCAGCACTTGATACAACAGGTGCCCAGCACTTGAGACAACAGGTGCCCGCACTTGAGCAACAGGTGCCCAGACTGGAGACAACAGGTGCCCGCCTGGGGACAACAGGGCCCAGACTTTTAGACAACAGGGGGCCCCGCACTTAGCAAAGGTCCCAGCACTTGAGACAACGGGTGCCCGCACTTGAGACAACAGGGCCCCCGACTTGAGACAAAAGGTGCCCGCCTTAGACAAAAGGTCCCACACTTGAGACAAAGGTGCCCAGCTTGGAAAAACGGTGCCCAGCACTTTAGAAACAGGTGCCCAGCATTGAGACAACAGGTGCCCAGCCTTGAACAACAGGTCCCAGCACTTGAGACAAAGGTGCCCAGATTGAGACAACAGGGGCCCAGCATTGAGACAACAGGTGCCCCGACTTGAGACACCAGATGCCCAGCACTTGAGACAGCAAGACAAACAGGGGCCCAGCACTTTTAGACACCCGGTGCACACTTTAGAAAACAGGTGCCCAGCACTTAGACAACAGGTGCCAGCACTTGAGCAAAGGTTTCCCAGCATTTGAGACAACGGTGCCCAGCACTTGAGACAAAAGGTGGCCCCACTTGAGACAACAGGTGCCAACACTTGAGCAACAGGTGCCCGCACTTAAAACACCCGGGGCCAAGCACTTTAGACAAAGGTGCCCAGCACTTGAGACCCAGGTGCCCGCCTTGAGACAACAGGTCCCAGCCTTGAGAAAAGGTGCCAAGCACTTGAGCAAACAGGGGCCCCCGCACTTTAAACAACAGGTGCCCCACTTGAGACCCAGGTGCCAAGATTAGACAAAAGGGGCCGCACTTGAACAACGGTGCCCCCGCACTTGGACAACAGGGCCCACACTTGAGACAACAGGTCCCCCCATTGAGAAACAGGGGCCCAGCACTTGAGACAACGGTGCCCAGCACTTGAGAAACCAATCCCCGCACTTGAGACAAAACAACAGGTGCCCCAGCACTTGAACACAAGGTGCCCAAACACTTGAGACAAAGGGGCCCCCACTTTAACAACAGGTGCCCAGCATTGAGACAAAAGGTGCCCAGCATTTGAGACAACGGGCCCAGCACTTTAGAAAAGGTGGCCAGCACTTGAGACAACAGGTGCCAAGCACTTGAGACAACAGGGGCCAGCACTTTAAACACCAGTGCCAAGCACTGAGCAACAGGTGCCCACCTTGAGACCCGGGCCCCCCACGAGACAACAGGTCCACACTTGAGCAACAGGTGCAAGCACTTGAAAACAGGTTTCCCCCACTTGAAAAACGGGGCCCAGCATGGACACCAGTGCCAAGCCTTGAGACAAAGGTGCCCCGCACTTAGACAACAGGTGCCCAGCCTTGAGACAACAGGGGCCCAGCACTTGAGCAACAGGTGCCAGCAATTGAGACAAAAGGGGCCCAGCACTTGAGACACCAGATGCCCAGCACTTGAGACACCCGATGCCCAGCACTTGAGACACCCGGTGCCAAGCATTGAGACAACAGGTGCCCCCGCCCTTAGACAAAAATGCCCAGCATTGGACAAAGGTGCCCCGCACTTTAGAAACAGGTGCCCAGCACTTTTAGACAACATGCCCAGCACTTGAAACCAGTTTCCCCCACTTGAGAAGCAAGACACAGGTGCCCGCCTTTAGACACCAGGTCCAAGCACTTGAGAAACAGGGCCCGCACTTGAACAACAGGTGCCCCGCACTTGGAAAAACAGGGCCCAGCTTTTTAGACAACAGGTGCCCACACTTGAGACAAAAAAGGTGGCCCGCACTTGAGACAAAGGTGCCAAGCACTTGAGAAAAGGTGCCCCCCATTAAAAAACCCCGGGCCAAGCACTTAGACAACAGGGCCCCGCATTGGAACCAGGTGCCCAGCACTTGAGACAACAGGTGCCCGCACTTTAACAACAGGGGCCCAAACACTTAGAAAAGGGGCCCAGCACTTTTAAACAAAGGTCCCACATTTTTGACACAGGGCCAAGCACTTGAGACAACATTGCCCCGCACTTGAGAAAAAAAAGGTGCCCCCGCACTTGAGACAAAAGGTGCCAGGGACTTGAGACAAAAGGTGCCCATCCCCTTTAGACAACGGTCCCGCACTTAGACACCCGATGCCCCGCACTTGAGACACCAATCCCAGCACTTGAGACACCAGGTGCCCAAACCTGAGACAAAAGGTGCCGCCTTGAGACAACAGGTGCCCCGCACTTGAGACAACAGGCCCCGCACTTTTGGGCAACAGGTGCCCACACTTGAGACAAAAGGTGCCAAGCACTTGAGACAAAGGGCCCCCGCACTTTTAGACAACAGGGGCCGCACTTGAGACAACAGGTGCCCCGCATTGAGACAACAATGCCCAGCACTTTAGACAACAGGTGCCCCCACTTTAGAAACAGGGGCCCCCATTGAACAACAAGTGCCCGCACTTGAGACAACGGTGCCCCCGCACTTGGACAACAGGTCCCGCATTAGGGGCAACAAGTGCCCAGCACTTGGCAACAGGGGCCCCGCACTTGAGACAACAAGTGCCCCCCATTGAGACAAAAGTGCCCAGCACTTGAGACAAAGTGCCGCACTTAGACAACAAGTGCCCAGCACTTGAGACAACAGGTGCCCGCATTGAAAAAAACAGGTGCCCAGCATTGAGACAACAATGCCCAGCACTTGAGACAACATCCCCAGATTGAACAACAATGCCCAGATTTGAGCAACAGGGCCCCAGTTTTGGGACAAAAGGCCCAGCACTTGAGCAACAGGTCCCCAGCACTTGAGAAAAAAGGGTGCCCAGCATTCCCTACTTGTAAATATGGCAATTTAAAAATTTTGTTTAAAATTGTAGTAAACCCCTCCTTTTCTTTTTTGGTACCTTGTACAGGCTCGTGGGTCTGTCACTCACCCCCTCTGTCCACCACCCGTCTGTACGCCCTGTAAGAGTAGGGTAGGCCAAAAAAATACTAAAATTCAGGGCACCGCTCCCGAATTAATAGGTAAAACTTGCGTTTTATTTTAAATAAAAACGTCATCTTGCCAAATAGGACAAGTGAAAATTTGTGTATGAAATAATTTCGCCAAAATCATTCTAAACCTAACAAAAAAAAATATATTTCACTGTTTTTGTTAGATTAAATTACTGAAACAAATCTAAAAATATTTTTTTGGGTAGGAAAAATAAATTGCCTTGTTAAACACTAACGATAAAAATAATCTTTAAACGTTATTATTTTAAACACACGGGCCCAGTCCCCCCAAAGGGGCAGGGCCCCCCAAAAAAAAAATTTCCCCTTTTTTTCACCTCCATCACTGTCTTCCCAAAAGGGTGCTTTACCTACATTTTTTTAAACTGAACATTAACACCCCTCCTTGAGGTGCAGGCACTTACTTCCCATTCAGGACTAAAGTACGGCCTGGGTTTCCCTGAACCCCTTCATAAATGTTCCCCCCCACATTTCCACAGTAGTCAAGTATTAAAAACCATTTGTCCCCATTCACTCCATTCCTTCCATACGACTGAATACTCTTGAAGTCATTCTGTTTCGCTCCATTCTCTCTCTTTAAAGTATAAGAGAAAATTTAGAAAAGACTTAATTTTAAGGAGTTTCTTGCTAAAAAGACCAGTTTTACGTATTCGGGACGATATATGTATATACTTAATATATATAAAATATATATTATATATATTATATATATATATATATATATATATTAAAATTTTGTATATATATATATAAATATAATATATATTTTATATATATATATTTATATATATATATATATATATTATTATATTGGAGAACTTGCCCATCATTATATGTTTGTTCCCCTAGGTCAAAAACCCTTGGCTCATGGGGAAAGAGTGCATCTAAAATTCCCTTTGAAGTGGGAAAAAGACTAAAAGGGGAACTGGGATCCAGGGGAGTAGTTTTTTGTTCCCGCGGCTCGTGCGGCTGTTCAAAGGGGAATGCCTGCGTATTTGGGCACCCCCCCCCAGCCTTAGGGGGGATGAGATTTTCGCCTTATAATCGGTGATACACCGTAAAAAATGTTCCTAATGCCACCTTTATATCAACAATGTATCTCTTTAAAACTTGGTCCCCATTTTGTAATAAAATTTCCCATTGGAAAAAAAAAATATGAAAAATGGGGGGTAGGGAAAGGGAAAATTCAAAACGGCTTTGGGGAAAAAAAATCCAATATTCATCCTTTAAGCCTTTTTTTCCACTTTTCGAGGCTATGGGTCCCACCAATTTACACCAGAGGTGGACACCATCCTATATATATGTATATATATGTGTGTGTGTGTGTGTGTGTGTGTGTGCGTGCGTGTGTGTGTGTGTGTGTTGTGTGTGTGTGTTGTGTGTGCTTTGTGTGTGTGTGTGTGTGTGTGTGTGTGTTTTGGTGTGTTTTGTGTGTGTGTGTGAATAAACAGAAGGTGGACAAGGGGGTCGAACAACAGTCCGTATGTTGCTAAACTGATGTTTCTGTTGTCTAGATTAACCCGACTTTTTAATTTAGGAAGGAATCGGAACTAATGCTTACTGTATTATATTCCGTCAGAGGCACCAACTGTAACCCAAATGAACTCCTTCCCTCAGACCAGGAGTTTTTAGCAGTAAATCTATCCTTACCCGCACTCAGGCCACATCATCTATGGACTCATATTAGGTTTTTAATTAACAACTTTGAATGATGAAATAGATCGGACTGTCCAATTTACGGACCGCTATTTGAGCCCTCGTCTGCTCATCATTGTCATGTTTCCTGATGCGAGCACTTACGTGGCTGTGGTAAGCTCTGAACTTATTTGGGTTCCACTCCTGTTTAGAATAAAACTCATCACAGCAGTACACCTATTAATGCATCCTAACAAGTGGTTTTACGAAATTTACGAGACTGCAATTTAGTCGGCGACTGAACCCGTATTGTTTTAGCCAGCCTCGAGGGAACCAACCCAAAAATCTCCCATGTGGGTCCCAGTTATCCCAGTCAATTTTCTTTGTGGTTGAAATCACCATGATTACTAACTTTTAGCCCTATGAACTCTTCCTGTTGTTTGTTCTAAGGTGTCAATCAATGTCATGGCGTTTTCTTTATATTCCTGTTTTGGTCTCTTGTTGCTGAATGGTGAGTTTTAAATCACGTTTAACGTCACTTTGGCGTCCCAGACTTTGATTGTTTTTCCATTATGTAATAATTGGCTCATTTCATTTGCCCTCATCTCTTCAAATCTTCACTAGCAGAATCACTGTTCCCCCTCTCCTGTTTCCTGTTTATCCTTGTTATCTGGTATTCTGCTGGGAATATAGTATCAGTTATTTCATGTGATGTCAGCTATGATGTCTGGGTTTACCTTTGCTATTCATAAACTCATTATTTTTGTTCATTAATCAGTCCACATTTAAAATCGAGCAAATCCCCAGGACCTGATGAACTATTTGCAAGGGTTTTAAAGGAATGTAAAGAGGAACTTAGCAAACCTCAGGCTCTTTTTTATATATCACTACAAACTGGCATAGTGCCTGATAAGTGGAAAATGACAAATGTAATGGCTATTTAGAAAGGTGACAGGTCCTTAGCTTCGAACTATAGACCAATAAGCCTTACCTCCATAGTTTGAAAATTTATGGGAATCAATAATTGCAGAAGCAATTTGTAGCCTCTTGATAGGCAAAAAATTGTTTAAATTGGATCTCAACAGGGGTTTTACGAATGGGGGGTTCCTGTCTTACAAATTTAACGTACTAATTTTTTCAAAAAGGTGTTTTGAGGGGGGAGATCATGGTAAGAATGATTTTAAATTAGACAATTTTGCAACTTTTGGGGGTATTTTTATTGGGGAAAACTTTTCGCCAAAACAGTGGTTTCATCAGTCCATAAAAAGAAGAAACTTGAAAAAAAGGGAAAAAGGGAGAAAAATCACCCCTCAGCCTTGATTTCGTGGGTTTTTCATCAATTTTGAATAAAAATCGGCATAAGTGCAGAGAATGAGTTAAAAAAACCCGTAGGCAGGAGAGGGGGGCAGCGGGTCGTAGGTGGTGTCACTTTTGTCCAATGTGGAAGTAGGTGGGCCCCCGGGGTTTAGGCAAGCGAAAAATTTCCCCCCAAGAAAAAAAGATCAAAGAAGATGCATTTGATAAACAGGTTTGTAGATCAATAGTTTGAGAACCGACAAAATTTGTCGATTTCTGAACCATTAAATCTTTTAAATGAATGATATTGTGTATTTTGGACTTAAAGTAAGGCTTTGATAAATTCCACTTTCCGGGGGAAATGAGGAAAATTTTAAGGGCAAAAGGAATAGAGGGTTTTTTTTTTTTCCTTTGTGTAGAGGCATGGGTGACAATAGGCACAGTGAGTTACATAAAGGGGGGAGAACTCAAAGGGGGGACCCTTCACGAGGGGGTTTTTTCCCCAAAGGGTCAGGTTGGGGAAAATTTCTTGTTAAACAATTTATATAAAAACATAAAAGGGGGAATAAAAAGCGGTATAAGCAAATTTTGGCCTGATGACACCAAAAATAGGTCGCCAAATTTTCATTCAAATTGGGGGACACTAATCACTCCAGGATGATTTGAATAGATGATGCGTGGCCCGGAAAGAAATGGCAGATGCAGTATAATATAGAAAAACGAAAAAGTTTAAACACGAACAAGAAAAAAACCCTTTGCCATAAATGAACAAAATAATGAGGTCTTAATTTTAAATGATTGCGTGATGGTTTTGGGGAAATTTTGGTCAGCAGTAAAAAAAAACCCGGGACAACAGGCTTAAGGGGTTCGCAAAAAAAGCTAACAAAACTTTGGCATCATATAAAGGGGTATAAATAACAAAAAATCCTCAGGTTGTTTTTAAAACTCATATACCCTTGTTGGGCCCTTTGGGTTTAAAGCTGCTCACTTTTGGGGGGTTCCCGTATTAAAGAATGGATATAAATCCAGGGGGAAAAAATGAAACAAAGGAGGATGATAAAGTTTTTCCCATTATAAAAAATTTTTCCTTATGGGGATAACTGGGGCCCAAAATCAGGGGGGATTTTATTGGGGGTTTATAAAGGGAAAACGGGAAATTTTAAAAAAAAAAAGAAAAGGGAAATTTTGTCCCTAAAAAATACCCTTGCCTAGACGGGAAATTCGCAGAAATAAATTTTTAATTTGGAAAAAAAATCAATTCAAGGGGATGGGAAAGTATTTTTTTTTAAATTTAAGTTGTAAATGAGTGGAAAAAAAACTCCCAGTACCGTCGTAGAACCCAAAGGGCCCTTGTGTAGTTCAAAAAATAGGTTAGAAAATTTACTTAAGTGGGTGTGATTTTGGACCCTGACTAGCTTCTGCTAATGGCTGATCCGTGCCCTTTCCCTTAAAAAGATTTGACCTGATCTGACGGGTTTGGGTAAATTGGCAACCGGGAGGTGCTTATACCTCCCTCGTAGGGGTATTAGGCCTGTGGCGATGTTTTTCCTTTTTCTTATGTTCTTCGTTTTTTGTGAACCACACTGAGCTTTTTTTTTCTTTCCCATGCTTTTTAGGGTTTTTTAGCTATCTTTTGTTTGTTTTAAATTTAGGGTTGATGTGTAAAAATCAGTACGGTGAGGAGTCAAAAAGTGTTTTCAGACTGGGTTTTTTCTTGCACAGAGAACCTGTAAATACTCTGAAAAATTTTGCATCTTTTCACTGTATTCTTTTTATATGGCCCAGTGAGTCCCCTTTTCCCCAAACCCCTAAAAAATCGGGGAACAACTCCTCCCCATGCCACATAAATCGTGAAAAAAGCCCCTCCCATGCTATATTTGCATTAACCCCTGTTTTTTCCTTTCCCCAAGGGAATTTTAAATTTTTTTATTCCCTCCATTTGGTTTCCCTTTGCCATTAAAAATCATATCTAGGGCAGTGTCAATACCTTTTTAACCTTTACCTCCAAACCCCTCCCCTCCCAAAACTCACCTCCAAACTAAACCCCCAACACCACCTCCAAAAACTCACCTTCCCAAAACCACCTCTCCTCTCCGGTCTGGTTTGTTTTCCCAGATTTACTATTTTTTTTTTTGGGTTTCATTTTGTGAAAAACAGATGTTTTAAATCACCCCCATGTGGATGAAGATGTTTGGGGCCCCGCTCCTTTGGGCCTGATTCTCAGCTTTTCCACTTTGGGGAAAGCTGGGTCCCAAAAATAAAAAAGAGTTTTAAATGGGTAAACAACCCGATTAAACACCCAATAATCAAAGAGACATTTAAAACAAAATTTAAAAAAGGAAAAAAAAAACATTTATTTTACCAATTTATTCAATTAAAGAGAGAAATTAAAAGCAAGGAAAAAAGAAAAACCCCTAAAAAATTTTTGAAATTTAAATAACAAGGGAAATTTTAAAATGAACACTAAAAGGCTTTCTTTTAGGGAATCAAAGGAAAAACTAAAAGGCTTCTTTTAGGGATAAAGAAATAAATTAGGACAATAAAAAAGGGCCCCCTTAAGAGCTACTCAAGGGGCAAAATTACTATCCCCCAACAAAAAACTTTAACACTTTCAGTTTTGAATTTTTTAGGAAAGGGGTAAAAAAAAATCTAGGAATCTAAAATTGATAATTTTCAGGACGGAAAAAAAAACTTGTGCAAGGGTTAAATTCATTATTTTTTTTGAGGGCTCAGGGAAAAATAGAGGTTTAAAACCAAAAAAAATTTACCCAGTCCCGCCAAATGTTTTTTTTCGGGTTATGAAAAAAGGGAAACAGGAATTTAGTAAAAAAATTTCCTATTTTTTTCCACATTATACTGCAAATTGGATCTAAACCCCAAAAGCGGAAAAAGGGTAAACGGTAAACCCATCTACAAAACCCGGGGGATAGGGGCCCTTAGCTTTGGGAAATTTTTGACCAATTATATAAACCCCCAATGTGGGAACCTTTTATGGGGAAAAAAAAAACTGCAGAGGGAATTCCCGGGTATAAATTTTAAACAATAAGCTTTTAGTTGGGTTTTTCAAAGGGGCCTCTTTTCTGGCGGGGAATTTTTTTTTTTAAAATAATTTTTTTTTTTTCTAGTAAATGAAACGGTAGATCTTAAAAGAATATAAATTTTGGGATATGGGCCCTTTGTGTGACCATTGGTAGAGAAACCACACAGCAACTAAGGGAAAAAAGTAAACGGCAAAACGGAAAAAAAGGGAAAATTTTTTTCCAGGATCAAGGCATGGTTAACCAGTAGGCAACAGGTTTGCTAAAAGGGGAGGGGGAAACACAATGGATAGATCACAAATGGGGTCTCAAGGGTCATTATTATCCCCCCCTTTTTTTTTTGGCAATACGTATTAAAAAACACAGATTTGGAAAAAAACGCGCCCCAAAGCAAGTTTTCCCTCACCAAAATTTCAAAAAGTTTGCCCCTCACAATACATAAGTTTGGGACTCCCCAATACAAAAAATTTTTTCCAATCACAAAACAATAAGTTTGCCACCACAATACCCAAAAAACTTCCAATAAAACATGTAATGTCCCAAAAAGTTCGGAATGAAATTTAAAAGTAAAACTAAAAAACCCAAAAAAAAATGTCAAGAAGTGTGATTTTAAAAGGAAACTTCAAGGGCCCAAAACCCCTAGTTCCAGTCTCCCTAATTTCCTTTTGAACAAAAGGGTTTTAAAAAGTATAACGAAGAGATGCCATGTAAAAAAGAAAACTTTCCTACAAGGATAAAAGGATTTGGGGACTGAATTTGTACTTTTCTGGGAAAAGGGAGAAAAAGAAAAAGGGAAAAGAAAATGGAAGTTACAGATGGAGGAAAAGAAATTTTAAACCCCCCCACAGTCTTGCAGGGGAGTGGGTTCAGATTGGAAAAACCTTTTTTTTGAGAAAATATAAGAAAACATAGTTTGGCAATAAGGTTTTTAGATAAGTGAAAACACTAACCCATATTAAAACTTTGGGTAGATTTTAAAAAAAAGGTTGGACAAGTAATGAGTTCAGCGGAGTTTAGAGTATTTTGGGAAATTTCTTTCCCTGGGCCATTAAGGGCCCGCTGCAGTTCTTCCCCCTTTTTTTTTGTTTTTTTAACTGGAAAGGGAAAAAAAAGGGCACAAGTGGCAACTAATGTAACCCTTTTTTCTGTGGCAACGTTTCGCTCTCCAAACTTTAAACAAGCTGTTACATTTTGTTTTCACTTTTGTTCTTTTTAAAACCCAACATATTGTAGGTAATTCTCCAAAAAATTATGTTCAAACACAACACAAACACCTACGCAACATCAGAGTCAAAATTTAAAGCCAAAGAAAAACTATCAACTTAAATTTAAAAAATCGACCAAAACTAACCCAAAAAATCAAAACCCAAAACCGGGAAACAAAAATCAAAAAATAACTTTCCAAGAACGTCATTTCCCTTCAAGGTCAACATCAACCCCCACGTCCAAAAAAAAAACCCCAAAGTTCAACATAACCCCTACGTCAAAATCAACCCTTACGGTTTAAAATCAACCCCTACGTCAAAAAACAACCCCTTTCGTTTAACATCAAACCCCCCGTCAACTCAACCCCCTACGTCAACATCAAAACCCCTTTCGTCAACATCAACCCCCACGGGGCAACATCAACCCCCACTTTAAAATTCAAACCTTTTTACTGGGCTTCAAGTTATGTCCCAAAAATTTTTTATTTATAAAGCCCCTGGATGGCGAAAGGGCTACAAAAAAAGAAAACTCAGATGTTTTCCCCAAGTTTTCTTAATCTCATCTTGTCGGGGATTTATACCATTCGTACACAAAATTTTCAGACACTCAACATTTATGGAATCTTAATTCTGAGGACATGTACAACCTTCACACTACGACAACTACTACTACAACTAACCCATCTCTTTTGGGAAAGGGCCTACTTCCACTGGGGAATTTCCCCCCCCACCCGTGAATATTTCCCTCCCTCGCTTCACCTAACCCTTTTCTATATAAAACGCCCGGGTCCTTTTTTTCTGCTTTTAGAATCTCCACGACTATTGGTTTCCTTTTTCACCTACTTTCCCAGGGTTTAAAGGGAAATGATTTCCTCAATTTTTTTGTACATAGTTCTACTGTCTTCAAGTTATGTCCCAGAATTTTTAATTTATTTAAAACCCTGGATGGCGAAACCCTCTACAATAAAAAATACCCAGATGTTCACATGTGTCTTAACTCATAAACCCCTACGTCAACAAACAACCCCTACGTCAAACAAAAACTCCTCAATTTAACCAAAAACGGGAAACCCCGCGCAAAACATACACCCTCAAACAAAAGTCAACACAAAGTAGCATCGGGCGAAGAATGAGGGGAGAACCCCAAACGAAGTGTATAAGTGGAAGATAGGAATTTAAAAAAGGGGATATTAAAAAGAGGGCTTGAGGATATCTCTCCAAAGGGGGAACCCAGTAATGGATTCAAATTTTGAATTTAAATTAGATTAAGAAAGGACATAGGAAAGTATTGGGTTTTTGGGAAAAAGGGTAGTTGATGAGGTGGAAAAGTCCCACCAGTTGGGTTATTGAGGCTGGGACTTTTGGGGTTTGTTTCAAATTTTAAAGGTTTTGGGCAAGTACATGGGGTGGGGGGGGGGGGTTTGGGTTTGAGTGGGGCTTGCCCCATCCCGAGCTTATTTTGGGTGGCAATTTAAAATTTGGGTTGGTCAAATGTTTTTTTATTTTGGGATTTAAAATTTTAAAAGGGCCCCCCTACTATGGGGCCAAAAGGCCTGCTGCCCGTGTTCCTTTCCTTTTTTTAGTTTTTATGTTAAACAACTTTAAAAATCAAAGTCAATGCACAAAACCATTTAACAAAACCCCAAAAACCCAAAGTCTATACCTAAAATAATTAGAAATATAAACAAAATGCATATAAAAGTGATCCTTTATTTACTACGTTTTTTGCCCACCAAAAGTGGGCTTTTCAATCACAAAAAAACTCCTGGGGTGTTGTTGTTGTTTAAAAAATTTTTCCGGTATTTTCCCGGCCCCCGGGGCCCCTTTCCCAAGGGGGTGGCCCGGGAAATGGCTCCCCCTTTTAGGGAGTTTTCTAGACCCAAGTCTCCCCTGGGAGGAGGGCACAAGTACCCCCCCCTCTTTAAAGGGGAAAAAACTCGGGCTCTTTTGGGACCAAACCCTGGCCCCCAGAAGGGCAATGCAAGGTTTGTCATCGTGCTACGTTTGTCCCTTCTCCCTGGTAAAGTGTGTGTGTTGGTGTTCATTTTCATTTCCATTTTAAAATTCGCGGGTTCCTTCTGGCCCGGGCTTCCCCGTTGGTGCCCCGGCAGGGGGCCCCCGGGTGGGGGGTGACGATAATCATTTTTTCTTCTTTTTTGGCCCTCCGGGTTTGGGGGAAAGTCGTCTTCTTCTTCTTGCGCTGACTTCCCCAAAAAGAGAGGCGCAGTGGGCAGAGGCAGCAGTTCCCGGGGTTTGATTGGAGCCACACCCCAGTTTTAGCGGACAGAAAAAGTGCTGGGTAAAAAATTTTGGTTTCCGGGCCGGGCCCTTTTGCTAGAGGGGCACCGTCTTCAAGGTCCCCATTCTAAAAGAAATCCTGAATTTCCTTTTTGAGGTGTTTTTGATTTCCCCAAAAGGTTTTTGGGGGGTTTTGGCAGTGGTAGTCTGGTCATGTCTGCAGTGGTGTATTTTACATTTTGGGTTTCTTTAAGGTATATTTGGGCCGTTCCGCCCTGGGGTGAAATGGTTTTACTGAAGACAGCATTGTGTTCTTATACCCCTTGGGGTTTGTGAAGAAGTTTTACCCCTTCAGAATGGGAAACCCGTTGGGGTTTGCAGCAGTGCAGTGACATTTGGCATCGTGAGGTGCCACCGGGCCAGTGTCTTGTTTTTTTGCTTTCTTGGCTGGGGGCCAAACGGGTGAAGGCAAATTTTTCCCGGGGAGGGTTCATTTTGGCTCAAGCAGTGGATTTAAAGCGGTAAAGGGGGACCTCATTGGTGGGTTTTGCCAAACCGTCTCAGGGGTCTCTGTTTGGGCCATCTCTGGGGTTCTAGGGGGGAGGGGTTTTGACAGCGGGTGGAGCAGCGGGGTGATGCTGGTTAAAATTTGCAGTAGATTTTTGGTCTCAGTGGAAGGGTGGGTGATGCCCGGGAATGTGAAAGGGCCCGGCAATTAAATTTTGTTTTTAAAAAAATTCATTTATGGAAAACCCGGGGTCAGCTGCATTTTTTTTTGTACATGAGCATACTAAAGCAACAAAGAAAACTTGGTTGGAGTCGGCAAAGGTGCTGGCAGGGAAGTGGTGGGGCAGCTTTCGTGGGATGTAGTATCTTGGTAGGTGTCGCTTGGGAAACTTGGCGATGCAGAATAGGGGGTTGCTTGTGGGTTGGGTTTCTTTTGTTGTTTTTTGTTTTTGAGTATGTTTTCTTCTGGGAGGGGGACCCGGCAGAAGGTATGGTGGTCATTCTTGGGAGGGTTTAAGCATTTAAAGGGGGTGAAAACAAATAGTGCCCAAATTTTTGAAGTCTTGGACCCCCACGGCCACCCGGTGGAGCAGAAAATTTTTTGTCCCTTGGTTTGGGCAACATTTGTGGGGTGTAAAAATATGAGTAAAAAATTATAGCACTGTGAGTATGTTTTGGAAATTTTTCTGCTTGATGAAGGGTGGGTTGATGGGAAGGTTTGGAATTGCCAGGCCCTCAGCGAGGCTCTGGTGCCATGTTGAAAGTCACCCGAAAGGTTTCCCTTTAGCATGGATGAAGCATTGGGTATTTTAGTAATGAAGTTTCCCTTGGCCCAAAAGGGGTTTTTTGGGTTCGATAGATGACTTTATTTCTTCGGGGGCCTGTACAGTGTTTAAGGGTTTTCGGTCGCTTGAGGAAAACAGTTCTCCTGGCCCTCGTGCTGGGGAAATCAAGACCCGGGAAAACCCTGGTCCGTTTGAGTTTGGGAGTAGGGGTGGTGGGAAAATAGTTTCTAAACCTTGTGTCGTCTGTACAGACGACAACAAAAGGCCCCTTTGAGCGATAAAACGTTACATTTGACTTGCAGCCCGCCCCTAACGACGCTGCAAGTGCTAGTTTTGGCGGGCTCAAATTTGGGTTTTGCCACTCGTGGTTTTATCTTTACTCTGTTGGTAAAAAACATCGTGGTGATTACTAGTGACATGAGGGAAGTTTTCTGTTTACAAGATAGGCCGTATAATTCCTTTTAGGGGTTTTCAATTTCCTTATTAATTTTCTTTTTTTTATGCCCACATTCACTTATACACCCAATGATACTCCCCCCAAAATTTTACGTCTCCCAGAGTAGTTCTGTTTTTGACTTGGAAAAAAACCCCCTGTGTGGGCGAAAAAAGTAGTAATAAAGGATCAAATTATACTGCATTTTTGTTTATATTTCCTTGGGGTCGTTATTTTATACCCTTTATTTCCAAACCCAAGTAATTAACTACCCCTTAGGGGGCGAAAATTAGGGACCTTTCGGTCCGGGCTTGGACTAAAGAAAATAGTGACTCACTGTGTGACTTGGTTTTTTGGTTTTGAAGTCGGATTTAAACCCTGGTCACAAATTTTTTAGTCAACAGGTGCAGGTTTTCCCGTGTATTTCCCAAACCCTTTTTTTTTGGGACTTTTTTCTTTTTCCCTCATCCCGGGGTCAAAATCAGCAACAAAATAACAAAAAAAACCCGTTAACTCCAAAAATTTTAAAATTAAAACCAAATGTTAATACAAAAAAACCAAAGTAACCCCCAACACAAAAATCATCATTAATACGAACCCCTTAAAAGTTTAAAAAAAAAGTTTAGTTCCAACCCCTCAAAATCGTCACCCCACGTCAAAAATAATGTCAATTGGGGAACACCCGCGCAACAGTCTAGTGGGGCCCGTAAAACCTGCTCGTAGCACCCAAAGAATGAGCAAGAGGAAAAAATTTAAAAGTGGTAAACATTAATATATTTCCTTTACTTAAAATATGAGTGAAAGTATATGTAACACAAAACACACACACCACAAAAACCCCACACCACACACACACACCACACACACACACACACACACACACACAAAAAGGGCTGTTTCAGAAATTTGGGGGATCCGGCGCCGGGAAAAAAAGGGGAGGCACCTGACAGGGAGGTAAGAGTCATGGTAGGGTGAGGTATCCCCGTGGGGACCTGGGGGCCGGGGCGGGGTCCCCCCAGCTGTCGGTCCTAGGACCAGTGCTATTTTTGGTAAAAATTGTGAATGACATGATGAAGGGAAGACTCAGAAATGTTCCCGTTCGAGTTTAAAGTGAAGTTTTAAAGAGGAGAAATTTAAAACAGATGAGGATCAGGGAGGACTTCAAAGAGGGCTGGACAGGCCCGGCACGTGGTCCCGCAAAATGGCTTTTTTTAATTTTAACCCTGCCAAAAGCAGTCATGAGATCGGAGGGAAGGGGAAAGAAAAACGCAGGGGCGGGGTAAAAGGGTAGGTGGGCCCCAAAAATGCAAACCTCGCTCCCCGAAGAAAAGGGTTTTTTGTTGTGAGTATAACCCTAAGCTGTCTCCAGAGGGACAAATCAAAATAAAAACTGCTGCAGCATTGGGCGCCTGGCAAACCTGGAATAGGTTTTCCCCATACCCAAAATAAGGGGAAATTTTTCAAGACCCCCTGTATTAAAGTTTTAAACAGGCCCTACTGGGAGGGATGCAGCCCCCAATTTGGAATCCACACCCGGTTAAAAACCCCAAGAAAATTAGAGAAAGTGCAAAGGTTTGCAACAGGCTGTTCCGGGCCAGGGTATGTCCTACGAAGAAAGGGGTTTAGGGAAAAACGGACTGAGAATTTTGGGGGACCACACTTTCTTGGTGTTTATTGTGTTTTATGAGACACTTTGTTCACACTTTTGCACGATGTTTTTTTGTTTGGGTTTTCCCGGCGTCAGTGTCCCTTCAGTAGAGTCAAAAATAAACCAAGAGCCACAGCGCCCCATGCCGTCACTGCCCCCTTTCACAAAAAAAAAAACTGAAAAGTACTTTTGCTTTTCCTTTCCACTTCCCGATGAAGCAAAGCAGAATGTTTGATTCTTGCCTTTTCTTAAGCATAGAAAAACAATGTCCCCTGGCTTTTTCTATGGTAACAAGTGGGGCAGGATTTTCCTTAATTTTTTGGGTAAAGTAAGGATGAAAATGTCCCTTTTTTTAACTACAATTTGCAACCGGCTGCAAGGGCAGCGGTTTACTTGACCACGTCGCCCTACTCGTTTCGGGTCTGTGATCAATTACTCACGTAGCAGTAAACAAGACCCCTTTCCCCTTTTGAGAAAAGGGTGGGGGCCCCCAGGGTGGGGGGGGTCAAGGGGGTGAAGGGGGCTGTTTTCCCCTCCCGGAGAAATTTCTCCCATATGTCGTGCCGAATGTTTTTAAACTGGTAGTTAGCAAGAATCATTTAAAATTAAGTCCTTTTTGAAAATTTTTTCTTTTTTTTTTTTTTCGGGTTTTTTTTGATATATTTTTTCATTAATGTTAATTTTAAAAAAATTTTTAAATTTTTCACCAAAAAAAATCTTTGAAAATTACCTAACCCTTTTTAAAAAAGAGCAATTTTTTAGCCTAAACCCAATTTTAAAAAATTTTTTTTTAAAAACGTTTACAATTTAAATTTTAATAAAAACAAAAACAGTGAAAAATTTTTTTTTCGTTAGGTTTTAGAATTTATTTTGGCGAAAATTTTTTGCATACACAAATTTTCATTGTCCTTATGGAAGATGAGCGTTTTTAAATTTTAAACCAAGATCGCAAGTCCCGCCTATTCGGCACGACATAATATATATTATATATATAATATATATAAATATATATATATATTTATATATATTATTATTTATATATATACTATATATATATATATTTATATTTATTATATATATATATATTTTTTATTTTTTTTTTTTTTTTTTAACCCAAACGGGGAAGAGGGTACCCCAAAAAAAAAAGCCCCAAAAAAAAAAACTTTTAATTTTCCCAAATTTCACCCAAACCAATTTCACTTTTTCAAGGGGGGAAATACAACGCAAAGATAAACCCAAAATACAAAATACCCCAAAAACCCCCCCCAAACCCCCCTTTTTTTGTCACAAATTCCCTTTCCCAATTTAAACCACTTAAAATAACCCTTTCCACCCCAAAAATTACCCGCCAATCCCAAAAAAGTCATCCCAATCCACGCCCCTTCCCCCCACAAACCCCCCCCTTCAAAACCCCCCAAAAACAAACCCCTTTCCCCCTCCCCCAAACCCTTTCGGGACGCCCCCTTACCCCCCCCTTTCCCTTCCCCTATAGTTTTATATGTTTTCCTTTGTCATTTACTGGATCCTTTCTCAAAAATGAAAAAACCCAACCTCAACAACCCCTCTTTTTCCCTTTTGACTAATCCTTTTATTAACTCCCCCTTCTCCAAATTTCCACTCCGAATTTTCTGCTTTAATATTTACACCAAAACCTTGCCCTTAAAAGGACATCCCCCCTGCCCCCAACCTTTCTCCTGCGCGCATTTAAAAACCAAGCTTACACCCATTTTAAGGAGGGTTGGTATACTTTTACTTTCTTTCATTCCCTTTTTTTGCTCCATGGGGTTAACTTTTTTGGGATCCACATTTACCTCAACGCACCACCACCTTTTTCCTATAAATTCATGATTAACCTCATCCTTAAAAACCCATCCCGGACACGTAAAACCCCCGGGTATTTTAAAAAAACATTATTTTCTTCCAAAACCTTTCCCCCCCAAATTTTTGATACCCAATTTTTTTCTTTATCAAAATCTTTTGGGACCCCTCATCCCCTTACTTTTTTCTAGTTCATTTTTCAATTTTTCTATTTTTTACACACTTTCCCAAAAACTCACCCCACAAACCCTTTGAAAATTTTTTCTTTGGGAACCCCCATAAGACAGTATCATCGCAAAAAGAAAACTGTGTAAATTTCCCCCATTTTGAATTTGATTCCCCTAATTTAATCCCCCCCCTCCCCCAAAACCCCCTTTGAAATTTTTACTTCCTTTAAAAACCCCATCTAAAAATTAAAATTAAAAAAACCATGGGGGGACTTTACACACCCTGCCAGACCTCCCTTTTCCCGGGAAAGTGGTTCCCTCTTTCTACACCCCCTAACCTGAGCCTACAACCCTCAAAAAAACTTTTTTAAAGGGTTTTTAATAACTTCCCCTTTTCCTTTACTTGAAACATCTGCCCATTGCTCCTCTATCCACTCTATCATATCCCTTTTCAAAAATTCCATAAATGCCAAAAAAAAACTTCCCATCTTTATTAAATACTGTTACTATATGCTTCAAGAAAAAAACCGGGTTTACACATCCCTCCCCACTCAAAACCCCCTTGCTCTTTCCGCTCCTCCCATTCGTCTTCCCCTTTTAATTTTTTTCAATTAAACCCTACCGTCATTTTTCCCGGGGGATACCAAAAAGCTTTTTTCCTCTTAATTTTTACTCTTTTTTGCCCCCTTTTCCCCTTTTATAAAAGGGTTTTTTTCCCATGCTCTCTCCCAACCCCTGGGTACCTTCCCCCCCTTTCATACTTTATTAAACAAAAGTCCCAAAACCACCCCAAACATACCCCCCCCTGTTTTTAAAAATTTCTGTCGGGACCCTTTTCGTTCCAGTTGTTTTCCCCCCTTTCATTTTACGAAATGCCTCACGTACCCCCCCCCAAAATTTTCCTTCTGTTTCTTCTTCATCCAAAAAAGGGGTTTATACCCCCCTGACCAGTGAAAGGAAAAAACGCCTCTGTTTCTTCCTTAAACTTTTAAAATTCCTAAAATATTCTGCCATTCCCAAAATACCCCCATCTCCCCATCTACAAATCCCCTACTCTTTTTTTAAACTAAACAAATCCTTTTTTTCCCTAGGCTTTTTTAAAACTTGTTTAACTCACCCCAAAAATTTTTTTCTTTTTTCTTTAAAAATTTCGGGGGTATTGTTTCAGAACAACACTGCACTAGCCAAGGATTGAACCCCCTGTTTTTTGGCCCCCTTCATTTTGGGAGAGAAAAAGCATTTACGCTTTTTGACCACTAGGCCCCAATCCCTTTCAATGGTGATCCAGCCAAAATAGGGTGTTTCCCCCCAAAGATGGGGCATTCGGTAGTAAGGTTTCCCGGGGCTTCTTTTATTTTTACTCCCCCTACACAAAAGGGCTGACCTGGAAAGCCCGGGACTCTCAATGACCCGGGGCTGGAAATTAAACAAGTTTCTTTTTTTTCGTTAATTACTGTACTCTAAAACCAGACCCACAACGGTGCCACCCAAATTTTTTGTAGGGTTCGTTATTTATTTAAAGTAAAAATACAAATGTTGGGGTCTTGGTAAGTTTATTAAACTGCTGGAATGAAATGTAACAACTCTTAGATGCCCTTTTATCAAAACCCAAATTTAATGCTGCACCCCAAAAAAAATTTTAAAAAATCAAAACCTTGTTAAAAACCCCAAAAAATAAAGCAGCACAATTCAAAAGGTTTTCCCCCACATTTTCACAATTTTAACATTTTTGCGGGGCCAAATACTTGCTCTCGTGTCTGCCCGGAGCTTGAAGGGTGGAAAAAATTTAAAAGAAGCAATGAGGGTTATCCTAGGGGTGCCCTGTTTTGCCAAAATTTTTAATTTCGGGGGAAAGATCTTAATTTTCCAAGCATTAGGATCGTGTTACTGAAAGAAAAAAACCTTTTGTGGTCAATATGCTTAGGGTGCCCCCTTCAAAACCCCCGCACAGAAGCCCTCCAAACTTTCCTCAGCACTTTTGAACACCCTTCCAGATAGATCGAAAAAACTGGAACCGGCCTCCGCATGAACCAGCTACATGATCTATGTAAGTTAGGCAACAGAGGCACTTCCCTGCTCCATGGGTATTACCCCATTCAAACTACCATTCCTCCATTTCCCCTCATAACTCTTCCTAAGATACAACCAAAGCTTCGTCTTGGAGCCAAACATGATGCGTTAAGTTTGTATTGATAATTTAGTCCCCACAGAACACTCTTTTCACAAATTATTTACGTTGATGGTTCGGTTTCACCAGTCCACTGGTGCAGCTGGTAGTGCTGCTGTTGTCATTTAGAGTGATGGCTCTCATAAAGAAATTGGAGCACACATCAATAATTGGGCCTCTACCCTTCAACAGAAACTGTTTGCCATACTCCTTGCATCAAATGCATCCATGATCTAAGGGCTGACACTTTAATTGTAAACTGATTCTGTGTCATCCATAAATGCCTCAATCATCAAGTATAATTGTGGCATGCTTGTGTCAGAAGCCAGACACATGTATGGGTAAGATTGTGGACAGTGGAGTCAGAGTGCACATGCTGTGGATCCCATCTCACATTGGTCTTCAGATGGATGATAGAACTGATAAACTGGCTAAGTTTATGCTTTCAAAAAGGGAGTAGATTAAAATATTGGGTTGTCAGTTAGCAGTTTTGAGAACAATAATACGAAAAGAACTTTAAATTGAACTTTATTGACTTAAGACTCAAGGAGACTGACACTATCTTTGCAGGAGGAGCCACATGTCTAGGGGTGCATCCAACAAAATAAGCAGACCTCTTGGATGTCACTACCCCCGGGCTCCGGCTGGGTTACAAGTATTTTTGGCAGGTTAAATCACACCACTAGATGTAGACCAAACGAAATGTAAACTTTGCCAGATGGACTATTGTCAAAACTTGCGCCATTATGTACTGGAGTGCGATAAAATTAATGAATTTAAGGGACAACTCATCAGAAATGTTCAAGAAATGGCAAAGTATTTTACCCCACAGTGGTATATACAGACATTCTGGAAAAATACCCTGACTTTGCTAGCTGAAACTAAAGCATTACCAAGGACGCGCGCGCGTGTGTGTGCGTGTGCGTGTGCGTGTATATGTGTGTGCTTGTGTGTATGTGTATGTATGTACGCTCGTGCGCTTGTGCCCTCGTGTGTGTGTGTGCGCGCGCTGTGTGGGTGTATGACTCACTTAATATTTGTTTTTTATAACTCATTACAATTGTGAGCAGGTGTGGACGTATCAGTGGTTCATTACTTTGTAATTTGTTCATGACTGTAACCATGTATAGGAGTGAGGCTGATTCATTACCTCTGTAATTGCCATGATTGTGACCAGATCTACCTGGAGTTTATTACCTTTGTAACTAGTTCGCTATCATAACTTTGGGGTCCAGTCACTGTTTTCCCCTTATGTACCTCACAGGATGGGTATGGGGTGACTACCTTCCCCTAGGATGGTATGAGGTGACTACTGCCCACAGGATGGGTATGGGTGGGGACTTTCTGCCCCCAGGATGGGTATAGGGGGAATACCGCCCACAGGATGGGTATGGGGTGACTACTGCCCATAGGATGGGTATGGGGGACTACCACTCACAGGATGGGTATGGGGGTGACTACCTCCCACAGGATGGGTATGAGGTGATACTGCCCACAGGATGGGTAGGGGTGACTACTGCCCACAGGATGGGTATAGGGGGAATACCGCCACAGGATGGGTATGGGGGGACTACTGCCCATAGGATGGGTATGGGGTGGGGTACTGCCCACAGGATGGGTATGGAGTGACTACTATTCACAGGATTTGGGTATGGGGTGACTACTACTCACAGGATGGGTATGGGGTGACTACCTCCCACAGGATGGGTATGGGGTCACTACTGCCCACAGGATGGGCAAAAGGATGAATACCGTCCACAGGATGGGTATGGTGTTGCATAACAACATATTAAACTAAGCTACGCTTACACTAAAACAAATGTCAACATCAACTGGTAATTCAGTACGATCACCATAATCAACCTTAAAATTAACCTCAGCAATAAAAATCAATGTAAATGGGGGTAACCAGCATCAACACCTAAACCCGAGGAAAAATCAACTCCCTTTCATCAATACCATAACCAACGTGAACACTAAAAACCCAATGTCACAAAAACAACCAACGTCAACAACAACAATACCAAAAGTCAACAACAACAACCAACGTCAACAACAACAAACCCAAAGTCAACAACAACAAACCAAAAGTCAAAACAACAAACCAAAGTCAACAACAACAACCAACGTCACTCTAAAACCAACTTTAATTAATGCCAAACTTGGGTGTCAAAGCAAATAGTAACATCAACTCAAACTCTATTAGCAGCAACACCAACATAACAGCAAAATCAACATAAACAGCTCAATATCAACACCACTGTCAATGGCAGTGCCACCACCACCAACAAAAGTAACATCAATGTCAACGTAAATATAACAACACAGCATCAACACTACTCCAACGCTAAAAATCAATAAAAAACGGCGAAAGTAAAGTCAGCACCAATACTAACAAAAACACCTCTCAAAAGACAAACATCAAATACCAACTCGAACGTCAACCCAATTCAAATACACCCAAAATTCAGCACGAACGTTACATCCACACCAACCCTTTAGCACGAAAGTTACATTCATCACCCAAATTCAACACGAACGTTACATTCATCACCAACTTCACACGAACGTTACATCCATCACCAAACTTCAACACGAACGTTACATTCCATTACCAACTTCAACCCCGAACGTTACATCCATCACCAACTTCAACACGAACGTTACATCCATTTACCCAAATTTAACCGAACGTTACATCCATCACCAACTTCAACACGAACGTTACATCCATCCCAACTTCAACACGAACGATTACATCCACACCAACTTCAACATGAACGTTACATCCATCACCAATTCAGCACGAACGTTTTCATCCATCACCAACTTCAACACGAACGTTACATCCATCACCAACTTCAAAATGAACGTTTCATCATCACCAACTTCAACACGAACGTTACATCCATCACAACTTCAACACGAACGTTACATCCATCACCAACTTCAACACGAACGTTACATCCATCACCAACTTCAACACGAACGTTACATCCATCACCAACTTCAACATGAACGTTACATCCATCCCCCAACTTCAGCACGAACGTTACATCCATCACCAACTTCAACATGAATGTCAGTACCAATGTCAACCCAACAACAAAGGTCAAACCCAACGCCACATTAACATCATTCACCTGCGTCACCATCAACACTAACATAAACCCATTTCTAACGTCAAAAAAATAAGAATGAAAGCAGCAAGCCAAAAATCAGCTCAAAAACATAAACCACAAAAGCAAAGTCAACACCAATACCAACGTCAACATCAAAATCAATATCAGCACCTGGAACGACGTCAACAATACAACATCAACAACACCAACACTGAAGTTAACACACATCAGTGTCAACACCGACATCAACTCCAGTGTTAGCACCGAAGCAAACGTGTTCTCCAACAGCTATGTCAGCACCAACTCAAGTGTCAACACCAAAATCAACCACAATACCAAAGTCAACACCAATTGACCTTCAACTCATCCCAAAATTCTATGTATATGTTGACGACTGTACTCTGGCATTTTATTTATCAAAGGAGAAGAAATGTCAGCTGCGTTTTCTCTAGCTGTACAGCTTGAAGAAAACAATTAGCAAGCTACATTTGCTTTTTTGAAAAATTAGTCTTGGGTATCATATAGTGACAGAGTCAGGTGAAGTGATCGTCACTTCACCTGACTCCTGCCACTATATATATGCGTTTTCTTAGTTTTCTCTGTATTAGGACTGAAGAAGCCACTCGTGGCGAAACGTTTCCTTTAATAAATGTCCTGAACTGTACATAAGTGTCTTTTTCCACAAAGTGTAATGTACTCTTTGCATGCCACAGAGAGGAAGAAAGAAGAAAGTGGAGAAGTAGTGGTAGAAGTAATGCTGGTAGTGGAAGAAGCAGTGGTAGAAGTAATGCTGGTAGTGGAAGAAGCAGTGGTAGAAGTAATGCTGGTAGTGGAAGAAGCAGTGGTAGAAGTAATGCTGGTAGTGGAAGTAGCAGTGGTAGTAGTAATGCTGGTAGTGGAAGTAGTAGTGGTAGTAGTAAAAAAGGGGGGAGTGAAGCGAGGCAATAGTAGTAGAAGTAGTAATAGTGGTACTGGTAGTAGTATTAGTCGTAATGGAGTAGTAGTAGAAGTGGAGTAAGTCTAAAGACAAGAAAAAGGAGCACTGCAGGAGAGCTGATGACTCACAAGGGTGGGAACAAATACACGGGGAGATAAAAACTGAAGGACAGAACACTCCTAGGCAAAAGAAAGGAAGTTAAAGAAAATAGGAAGGAGAAGAGGTAGAGAGAGAGAAGAAAAGATGAGGTCAAGTCACGAGTATTCTGAAGTTTGAAGCAGTTGACAATGTAATGAGAAAGGAAGGCGCCTACAAAGCCAGGACTAAGATTCATATTAGCAAAGTTGTGTATAAGGGAAGCTTCAACAAGCCGGCGTCTGTGCACAATTTGTTGTAATATTCGTTGTGGTTAAGACTTATGCTGACAGATTGATGATAGTGAATGGTAATAAGAATTAGGTAAACAGAGATGACGTTGATAAACTGGGTTTTAATATGATTCATGCAGAAAGTCGGTCAGGTGGAGGGATGGACTTGGAAATTTTTGCATTTCTAGAAGAGAATTCCAAATTTTATGGCCTTTTATTCACATGAAGTTCTTATGCTGAGGTACTTATTTCTTATATAGTAACCGTACTCTGCTGCAGCGCTGGAGCGCTGGGCTCGAGTTTCTCCTAAGTGTCCTATAAATATATAAAATCACAGTAGAAAGTTAAGATTTTCGAATAGTGAGGGAGTGTGTTGTTAATAACCTGATTGGCTGAGTATTCTAATAGTGACGGAGTGTGTTGTTAATAACCTGATTGGCTGAGTATTCTAATAGTGACGGAGTGTGTTGTTAATAACCTGATTGGCTGAGTAATCTAATAGTGACGGAGTGTGTTGTTAATAACCTGATTGGCTGAGTATTCTAATAGTGACGGAGTGTGTTGTTAATAGCCTGATTGGCTGAGTATTCTAATAGTGACGGAGTGTGTTGTTAATAGCCTGATTGGCTGAGTATTCTAATAGTGACGGAGTGTGTTGTTAATAACCTGATTGGCTGAGTATTCTAATAGTGAGGGAGTGTGTTGTTAATAACCTGATTGGCTGAGTATTCTAATAGTGACGGAGTGTGTTGTTAATAACCTGATTGGCTGAGTATTCTAATAGTGACGGAGTGTGTTCTTAGTAACTGTGGCTGAGTATTTTAATAGTGACGGAGTGGTTTTAATACCTGATTGGTGAGTATTCTAATAGTGACGGAGTGTGTTCTTAGTAACCTGATTGGCTGAGTATTCTAATAGTGACGGAGTGTGTTCTTAGTAACCTGATTGGCTGAGTATTCTAATAGTGACGGAGTGTGTTCTTAGTAACCTGATTGGCTGAGTATTCTAATAGTGCGGAGGTGTGTTGTTGTAAATGAAGGGAGCGAGTAATCTAATAGCTAATTTGTTCTGGTTCACAATTTTACATTGTAGCTGGTTTGGTGTTGTGGTTCCTCAAGCACAGAAATCATAATTGAGTCAGGGATAGATTAGCGAGTAGTACAGAGTGAGTAATGAACATTAAAATGGTATAAAATACCGACAGGTTGTTAGGTAAGACACATATGCAACAGTTAGGTATCTTTATTGTGAAACGTTTCGCCTTCTCCAGACTGAGGGACTGACCACCTCAAAACTTTAAGGGTGATGGACTGATTACATCGTCTTCAAGTATCTTCTGCTTCTATCAACCTTTCCTGTACTTGACTGAAGAAGCCTACTGTGTAGGCGAAACGTTTCACAATAAAGATACCTAACTGTTGCATATGTGTCTTACCTAACAACAGAGTGAGTAATGTTGAAGATCACAGTTGCACATTTTTGACAGAATTCCCAGTGTTGAATTGCAAGTTGCATTCATGGGTTGCAGTTATAAGAAACCCAATATATTTCTTTTCTTATGTCAATATAAGACGAAAATAACATCCAGTACTGAACCTTGCCTAGACGAGACGGGTTTTTCACAGATGACAACAGGGAGTGAGATACTATAGGCCATTATGGCTCAATTTTTAGTGAGCCGCTATCCCCTATTCGTCGACAGCCTAAATGACTTTTTTTATGAAGGACTCAGAATTTGCTGAATTAAAAATCTCTGATTATTATATTAACACCACATGACTTCGAAATGGCAATAAACGACATGCCCATGCACTCTGCCCCAGCCCCAGACTCGTGAAACTCCGTGTTCAGGTTCCGTAGTTCGTCGCTAGTGTGCTCAGCTCACACCTGAGGTCCGGAGATCAAATCCCCTGTGCGGCTGGAAAACATTAAGACACCTACTGTCCATGTTCAACCATTAGTATAAAATGGGTTCCTGGGTGTTGGTCGACTGGAGTGGGTCGCACCCTGAGACACAACTACCTAGTTTGCCGAAATGCTCACCATAACAAGTGGCTTTCTATTATAGTATGTCTTTAATGTCAGCTAGGCTTGTATACCTTGTATAGCTACTTGTAGAAATAGATGTATATATTAAATATTATTAATATTAAATATTAAATTAAGCCCCTGTCACCTGCCTTTAGCATTCTATGGAGATAGGGCACTGGGACACAGGGGTCATCCCTACACTCACTAAAATAACAGACATAGCCCACACTCCACAAAGGTGGCAGTAAAGCAATAGCAAAGAAGGACAGTCCAACAGCGCTAACGTCCCATATCATAATCTTCGAGAGGGTTCTACGAATCCAATTGCCACCAGTCTAAATGCCATCAGTTAACAAAACCCAGGGCAACTGATTATGTAAAAGTACTTTGCAAAAGTCTTCGACAAGTGCGACATCGTTTATAGTTGCACAAATGCTTGATAAAGGAATAATGGAAAATTTGGTCGACGGATCTATAATTTCCTAACAAATTAGAACCAAAGTGTAATAGTAAACAGAGTGAAGTCTGAGGCGGCTACAGTGAAAAGCTCTGTTCTACAAGGCACAGTACTCGCTCCCATCCTGCTCCTCATCCTCATATCTGACATATAAGAACATAAGAACATAAGAACGAAGGAACACTGCAGAAGGCCTACTGGCCCATGCGAGGCAGGTCCAAGTCTCCTACCGGCTTAAGCCAATGCACCCAACCTAGCCAGGTCAAGTCACATTGACTTAAGGGAGGAACACGGCAACCGACCTGGTAGCACAAGCTATCAGGTCCAACTCACACCCACCCACATCCACTCATGTATTTATCCAACCTATTTTTAAAGCTACACAACGTTCTGGCCTCTATAACGGTACTTGGGAGTTTGTTCCACTCATCCACAACTCTATTACCAAACCAGTGCTTTCCTATATCCTTCCTGAATCTGAATTTTTCCAACTTAAAACCATTGTGAATGAGGAGCTGATTAAAATATCGACTTGGATGACAGCCAATAAACTTACGCTTAACACTGACAAAACCTACTATATTATGTTTGGTAGCAGAGCAGGAGATGCACAAATTAACATTAAGATTGACAACACTCTAATTACCAGAAATAATGGGGGAAAATTCCTAGGCTTATACCTTGACAACAACCTGAATTTCAGCACCCATATCCAGCATATAGCCAAAAAAGTATCCAAAACGGTTGGGATCCTCTCCAAGAAAACGATACTACGTGCCGCAAAATGGGCCCCTTTTCACACTATACCACTCACTTATTATCCATACCCCACCTATGCTATTTGTGTTGGGGATCAACTGCAGCAAAAACACCTAAAGCCAATAATAACCCAACAAAAAGCTGCAGTAAGAATAATCACTAAATCCATCCCTGGCAAAACACCCCCCCCACTCTTCATAGATCTAAACTTGCTCCCAGTTCAGTACATCCACACTTACTACTGTGCAAATCTATATCTACAGGGCCCTTTAAAATCTAATATCAACCTTGGGCCTTTAAAAAGCTTTCTTGTAGTTGTGACAGAACCCCCAGGATAACACCAGACACAAACATCTCTACGGGCATTCCCCCTGTCCGACTAAACCTTTACAAAAATTCAATGTATGTCAAAGGCCCTAAAATCTGGAATACCCTACCTGAGAACTCTAGAACTGCAGACACATTTTATCACCTTCAAAACTACCATTTGAAAACATCTTATCTCCCTGATACACCCCGTCAACTAATACACGATTTCCACCTGGTGGTTCACACTTACACTCACTCACTCATTTGACCATAAACGGAAATATTAATCTCAGTCTTAAATATGAATCCTGTGATACTCCAATAACTGAAACTATGTACTGTGCCAAAACAAAGCACTCACATTGCTAAAACTCACAAACTAGTATTTAGTCACTTAGCCATAATACCAACTTACCTCATAATTTGTAATATTTTACAATTAAGAATAAAACTAAGTATGCCCCAAATGCTAGCCAGGGTAAGCGTTCTAGTGGTACACTCTGTAATCACAATTTTTACTGCATGTAACCCAAACAATAACCAAATTTCTGTAAACTCAGGGATTGTAATCCTTATAGAGAATAACTTTGGGAAATTTTCGGCGAGTCCTGTCTAGGCTTGATATTTTCCCGCACACTATTTACATTCCCCCTTTATTTATTCCTGTCTTCCATTTATGCACCTCAATCATATCCCCTAATTCTACGTCTTTCTAGAGAGTGCAGATTCAGGGCCCTTTGTCTATCATCATAGGGAAGGTTCTGATACATGGGATAATTTGTCATCCTCCTTTTTACATTTTCCAGAGAATTTATATCCATTCTGTAATACGGTGACCAAAACTGTTGCAGCATAATCTAAATGAGGCCTAACCAAGGATGTATAGAGTTGAAGAACAACCTGAGGCCCCCTATTATTTATGCTTCTTGATATGAAGCCAAGGATTCTATTAGCTTTATTGCGAACACTTATGCACTGTTGTCTTGGTTTCAGATTACTGCTAAACAGAACTCCTAAATCTTTTTCCCCAAACCGTAATTTAAGATTACTTTTTTTAGTTTATATGTGGCATGGTTATTGTCCTGTCCAACTTTTAGAGCTTTGCATTTGTCTTATTAAAACTGCATTCGCCACTTCTCCGACCACTGCATCATTCTATTCAAAACTTCCTGGAGTGCTCGAATGTCCTTGTCAGAATGAATTCGACGGCCTATTTTGGTGTCATCGGCAAAAATTGCCGATGTCGCTCTTTATGCCCTCATCTATGTCGTTTATGTAGATTGTGAACAGCAGGGAGCCCAACACTGACCCCTGTGGAACACCGCTCGTGCGCTTCCCACTCTGATTTCTCCCCATTTATGCGAACTCTCTGCTGCCTATTTGTTTAACCATGCCTCTATCCAGGAAAAATTTCTCCTATTCCATGTGCCTTTAAATTTTTCCCCAATAGTCTTGATGTGGGACACTGTCAAAAGCCCTTTAAAGAAGTCCATATTTCACAATATCATATCTTTACCATGATCTGTCTCCTCAAAAAACCTTAGTGAAAAAAGTTAATAAATTCGTAAGGCAGGAACGCCCCTTTGTAAAACCATGCTGAGATTCGTTGATTAATTTATGCTTTTTTAAGGTGGCTACGAACTGCCTCGGCAATTATTGACTTGAAGAACAGGGGAGAATTTGGGGGAATCAGTCCCTCCGCCTTGGAGTCGATGTAACCATTGGGATGGGAAGTGGCTCCGAGTCGCGGGGGTCAAGCCCAGCGGGTCAGTCTGAGATCAGGCCTCGTGGTGGATCAGGATCTGATCAACCAGGCTATTACGTTCATGATAAAAATTTAAGAATTATAATAATAAAAATGGCCAAGAAGGGTTCTTGGTCCAAGGGAAATGCAGCTAACTTCTCCTTCCTTGCATCGAATCCGATTACCACCCATTTCCAGGATCTGTATGATACCATGAGGGTTTAGCGTCCCATGAAAGTAAATAATAAAAAACAAATTTTAATTGGTGAAAATATACGGAAACGAATTCAGGAAAAAGTCACAGGAAAAAAAAGAATGATACAAACGCAACGTAACATAAAATTAACGTAACATAACGTAAAGTAAGAACTAACCTAAACCCAACCTAACCTAACCTAACCTAACCTAACCCAAAGATACCCGCTGTTGCCCCCTGTGTCTTAATCATCAACTTGTCAGTATTTACACCTTGTCAACAACATTGAATATACATGTAATAGCAGGATATTTGTTCTTATGTTTTCAATTTTACACGTATGTATTGTCAAAATGACTGACTTAAATGGCTTTGTTTCACTGTCTTACTTTGCTTAAGAAACTGAATCAAAGATGATGTTTTTTTTTTACAATGAGTGGGTGTGACTTGGAACTGCCCAACGTGGGCAGCAGGCCCTCTGCAGTGCTCCCCCCTTCTCATGGGCCCTTTTAATCCATATCACCACGCCACAAGCATCAGAACGAGTGTTGAAAAAATGACATTTATATACAGTTCAGGACATTATTAGAGAAGGCGTTTCTTCCCTAGTGACTTCTTCAGTCTAACTGAGAACGAGTATATATAGTGGCATCAGTCTTAATACTGAGATAACTGAGACGATTATGTATAGTGGCATCAGTCTTAATTAAAAACTGAGATAACTGAGAACGAGTATATATAGTGGCATCAGTCTTAATACTGAGATAAATGGGGAAAAGATTATGTAAAGTGGCATCAGTCTAATACTGAATAAAAGTGTATATGGAAATAAGTCACTCTGTCTGACTTTTTTTGGGTTATCTAGGTTCTCTACACATATGCTGCTATGTATGATAAATCTATGTAACTGTATTTGGCATACCTGAATAAACTTACTTAGTTAAATTGGAAATAAATGGTATAAAATACCGACACAAAGGAAATATAAACAACATATCAGTTTTAATGTGATCCTTCATTGACAACGCCTCGCCCACACAGCGAGCTCCTTCAATTCACAAACAGATCCACCTGGGGTGGAAGGGGGAAGGTGGAAGCTTGGGTAGCTTCCAAGCTACCAAGATTTTAAACTCTGTAATAAAAGTTGGTAGAATTACCGACAATATGTATAAAAAAAGGGGACACAAGTGCAACCAATGTGACCCCCATCGTGGAAAACGTTTCGCTCTCCAGGGCTTTATCAAGCTCCTGGAGAGCGAAACGTGGCCACAACAAACGTCACACCAGTTGCACTTGTGTCCTTTACTTACATTTTAAACTCTATAACCCACTCGGTACATCATCAGATGCAGCATTCTCCACCTGACCTCAACATTCGAACCTGACTATAAATACTCACGTACCTCCACCCCAGGTAGATCCGTTTGTGACCTGAAAAAAGCCCACCGTGGGGCGAAACGCTGTCAACAAAGGACCACACTATACTGCATTTTACATAAGAACATAAGAACACAAGAACATAAGAACGAAGGAACATGCAGAAGGCCCACCGGCCATGCGAGGCAGGTCCAAGTCCCCTACCGGCTTAAGCCAATGCACCCAACCTAGTCAGGTCAGGTCATTGACTTAAGGGAGGAACACGGCAAACCGACCTGTTAGCCAAGCTATCAGGTCTAACTCACACCCACCCACATCTACTCATGATTTATCCAACCTATTTTTAAAGCTACACACGTTCTGGCCTCTATAACGGTACTTGCGAGTTTTTTCCATCATCCAAAAACCTATTCCCAAAACCCAAAGTACTTTCCTATATCCTTCCTGAATCTGAATTTTTCCAAAACTTAAACCATTGCTGCGAGTCCTGTCTAGGTAGATATTTTCAGCACACTATTTACATCCCTTTTTTTTATTCCTGTCTTCCATTTATACACCTCAATCATATCCCCCTAATTTACGTCTTTCTAGAGAGTGCAGTTTCAGGGCCCTTAGTCTATCCTCATAGGGAAGGTTTCTGATACATGGGATCATCTTTGTCATCCTCCTTTGTACATTTTCCAGGAATTTATATCCATTCTGAAATTACGGTGACCAAAACTGTGAGCATAATCTAAATGAGGCCTAACCAAGGATGTATAGAGTTGAGAACAACCTGAGGACTCCCATTATTTATGCTTCTTGATATGAAGCAAGGATTCTATTGCTTTATTGCGAACACTTATGCACTGTTGTCTTGGTTTCGATTACTGCTAACCAGAACTCCTAAATCTTTTTCGCAATCCGTAATATTAAGATCTACATTATTTAGTTTATATGTGGGATGGTTATTGTCCTGTCCAACATTTAGAATTTGCATTTGTCTATATTAAAACTGCATCTGCCACTTCTCCGACCACTGCATCAGTCTATTCAAATCTTCTGGAGTGCTCGAATGTCCTTGTCAGAATGAATTCGACGGCCCATTTTGGTTTTTTTATCGGCAAACTTGCCGATGTCGCTCTTTATGCCCTCATCTATGTCGTTTATGTAGATTGTGAACAGCAGGGGGCCCAACACTGACCCTGTGGAACACCCCTCTGACGCTTTCCCACTTGATTTTCCCCATTTATGCAAACTCTCTGCTGCCTATTTGTCAACCATGCCTCTATCCAGGAAAAAATTTCTCCTCCTATTCCATGTGCTTTTAATTTTCCTCATAGGGCTCTGATGTGGGACCCTGTCAAAAAACCTTACTGAAGTCCATATACACAATATCATATTCATTACCATGATCTACCCCCTCAAATACCTTAGTGAAAAAGTTATAAATTCGTAAAGGGAGGAACGCCCTTTGTAAACCATGCTGAGATTCGTTGATTAATTTATGCTTTTCAAGGTGGCTACGAACTGCCTCGGCAATTATTTATTCCATAAATTTTCCCACTATGGAGGTTAGGCTTATTGGTCTTTAGTTCGAAGCTAAGGGGCCTGTCACCTGTTTTGAAAAAAGGTATCACATTTGCATTTTCCACTTATCTGGCACCATGCCCGTTTGTAGTGATATGTTGAAAAGATTAGCCAAAGGTGTGCTAAAACTCCTCTTTACATTCCTTTAGAACCCTTGCATTCAGTTCATCAGGGCCTGGGGATTTTTTAGGTTTTAATTTATCTATTTGCCTAAGGACCATGTCACTTGTGACCCTAATAGTGCACAGTTTATTATCGTCCTGTTCTACATAATTTATCATTACTGGTATATCGCTGGTATCCCCCTGTGTAAAAAATGAGAGGAAGTATGTGTTAAAAATTCTACACATTTCCTTTCACTGTCAGTGAGCTGACCGAGGAACTTTTGAGTGGGCCTATCTTGTCCCTGATCTTACTTCTGTATACCTGAAGAATCCTTTTGGGTTGTCTTCGATTCTCTTGCAACTTTAACCTCATAATCTCTTTTTGCTTTTCTAATTCCCTTTTTTATTTCTCTCTTTAATAAATATATCGATTTCTTAATTGCCCTCTCCTCTTTTGATTTGCCTATATATCCCTCTCTTTTGCCCAATCAGATTTTTTAAATCTATTGTTCATCCATTTAGGATCATTTTTGTTTGATCTGATTTCCCTATTTGGAACAAAATTTGACTGAGCAGCTAGAAAAAATATCTGGAAAGCATCATATCGGCAAACCATCACACCTACCTGACCCTTAGTCAGGTCATTCCCGTTCAGCCCACCTAAGTAATTTTTCAGTCCTATGAAATCAGCCAAGCGAAAGTCAGGGAGGAGACTTGATTGCCATTATTAGGGGAATTCCATGATATATTAAAACTGGTGATTTGTGATCACTCCCCCCAAGTCATCATTAACCTCAAGATTATTTAAATTTGTGTTTCCCTACTGGCAAGAACCCGTCAAGGAGGTTATTTCCCTAGTTGGCTCTGTCACAAACTGTTTTTAAAAAACAAACCTGGATCGTATCAAGAAAGTCCCCGACTCTAAATTTCCTGTCAATTGCTCCAGTCAATCTGTCTATAGTTGAAATCTCCCATTAGCACAACATTTTCGTATGTAGATGCTACGAATTTCGTCCATAGAAGTTTACTGCACTCCCTATCAAGATTTGGGGCCTGTAAAATCACACCCAAAATTAGTTTTTCTCGGCCCTCGAGAAGCTGTAACCAAACAGATTCAGTGGCTGACGCTTCTAATTTAATATCTTGTCTTACACAACAATTTAAATTGTCTTGACATACATCGCTACTCCACCACCTTTTCCCTGTTGACCCTGTCGTGTGGAATTAATTTATAGCCTTGTATGTGACTTTCAGGGGGCATCTCTCTATCTTTCAGATTGAGCCAGGTTTTTGTTATACAGTGATGTAAGATACAGCACCGTGTCCTCTTTAGCGGATGACACCGGAGTTTGCATGATAGTGTCCCCCATTGATGACACTGCAAGACTCAGGGGGGACATCAACCAAATCTTTAAATGGGCCACAGAACACAATACGAAGTTCAACGAAGAAAAAATTCAATTACTCCGTATGAAAGGGTGAAAATAATTGAAAGTATATCTGAGTATAAAACAAATTCTAACCACACAACAGAGCCAAAAAACTAATGGAAGGACCCTGGGAGGATAATGTCAGAGAGATCTCACTTTCAAAGATTACAACAATGTATCAAAACGCATCTGTAGAAAAATGATAGGATGGATAATGAGAACCTTCAAAATATTGATCCCAAGCCCATGATACTCTTCAAATCGCTTGTTCTTCTAGGCTGGAATACTGCTGTAAACTAACTGCCCCCTTCCAGGCTGGTGAAATTCATGACCTGGAAAATGCGCAGAGAACCTTCAGCACACATAAGTATGATAAAACACCACAATTACGGGGAAAACGGTTGAAGTTCCTTCACTTACATTCCTGGAAAAGCAGGCGAGAGAGATTAAAATAATAACATACACTTGGAAAATCCTAGAGGAGTTTGTATCAAACTTGCACTGAAAATCACTCCTATGAAGCAAAGACTCGGAAGGAGATGCAAATTACCCAAATGAAAAAACAGGGGTACCAGAGTTTCACTGAGAGACAAAATCAGTAAATGTCAGGGGCCCAAGACTGTTCAACTGCCTCCTAACATACATAAGGGGGGTTACCAATAGACCGCTGGCGTCTTCAAAAAGGCACTGGGCAGGAACCTGAAGTCAGTACCTGACAAGCCGTACGTCAGTTTGGGGTGCGGCCAGCAGTAAACACCCTGGTTGATTAGGGTCTGCTCCACCTCGAGGCCCGGTCACAGACCGGGCCGAGGGGGCGTTGATCCTCGAAACAAACTCCAGGTATAAATCCAGGTAATACCGTTTTTACCTTGATCAGTTGACAGAGAAGGTAGTGAGGCCCTGGGAGCTGTTAGTAAATAATCACTAACATGAACAGTGGTGTTCATTTTTAAGGGGCAAGGGGTTTGTCCCTATGGGTTTAAAAGTTAACTATTAAAGAGCCATTATAAACAAAGGTCCCTAGGTTTTAGAAGTAAACTATTAAAAAGCTTATTATAAACAAAAGTCCCCAAAAGGGAAAGTAAACTACTTAAAGAGCTTCTTATAAACAAGGTCCTAAAGGTTG
>NW_026508967.1:0-13442 GCF_026875155.1 Cherax quadricarinatus
GGGATGTTGAGTTGTTGGGATGTTGAGTTGTTGTGGATGTTGAGTTGTTGTGGATGTTGAGTTGTTGTGGATGTTGGTTGTTGTGGATGTTGGGTTGTTGTGGATGTTGAGTTGTTGGGGAGTTGAGTTGTTGTTTGGGATGTTGAGTTGGTTGTGGATGTTGAGTTGTTGTGGATGTTGAGTTGTGGTGGATGTTGAGTTGTTGTGGATGTTGAGTTGTTGTGGATGTTGAGTTGTTGTGATGTTGAGTTGTTGTGGATGTTGAGTTGTTGTGGATGTTGGGTTGTTGTGGATGTTGAGTTGTTTGTGGATGTTGAGTTGTTGTGGATGTTGAGTTGTTGTGGATGTTGAGTTGTTGTGGATGTTGAGTTGTTGTGGATGTTGAGTTGTTGTGGATGTTGGGGTTGTTGTGGATGTTGAGTTGTTGTGGATATTGAGTTGTTGTGGATGTTGAGTTGTGGTGGATGTTGGTTGTTGTGGATGTTGAGTTGTTTGTGGATGTTGAGTTGTTGTGGATGTTGGGTTGTTGTGGATGTTGAGTTGTTGTGGATGTATGAGTTTGTGGTGGATGTTGGGTTGTTGTGGATGTTGGGTTGCTGTGGATGTTGGGTTGTTGTGAATGTTGAGTTGTGGTGGATGCTGGTTGTTGTGGATGTTGGGTTGTTGTGGATGTTGGGTTGTTGTGGATGTTGAGTTGTGGTGGATGTTGGGTTGTTGTGGATGTTGAGTTGTTGTGGATGTTGAGATGCGGTGGATGTTGGGTTGTTGTGGATGTTGGGTTGTTGTTGTAGTGGGGGTTCGTAGGAGATGTGATGGTTGGAGTTAAACACACTTGTTGGATGGTAACACATATACGTATTAGCAGAGTATGAAGGGGGAGAGCCCAAACTGCTGTATCTTGCCTGTCGTAGACCTATGCGGGAACTGAGAGAGATCCCAGGCGCGAAGCGCTCACAACAGCATCACGTGACGCCACACAAACTAGTCGCTGGGCCTAGCAAGGGGTCGTGTATGTAAAGCATATGGATGGTACTAACTATGATACTCAGATAAAATATACATATACAGGGGATCAGCAACTATACTGACAGCTAGGTCATGTTACGTATGTCGTCTCGACATACAATACTACACTATAGGCTGAACAAGCAGGTGGGTCTGGACTGATTCTATACAATAGCAAAGACATATAAACTTAGAACTAATGGATGGTATCCTAATGGATGTTACGTAATGGGTTTAACATAATGGGCGTTAACGTAATGAGTTTTAAGGTAATGAGTTTTATTTGTAATGCATTACGTAACCCATTACATTTGTGGAAAATATTTTAATTTTCCGAAGCTATAGTGCCTAATAGGTGTTTAATGTGTCGATATGGGTCAAAATGTATTTGAAAATGGAATAGAACCAAGAGTTCCCTCTGCGCCTGCGCGGATGTGCGGGGGAGAGGTCGACTCGGGGCATGGAGGGGCGGGAGGGTTTTGAATGTAGTGAAGAGGCTGTGAAAACATGGGACCAGGAAATTGGCGTTCATGACGGCCTAAGGATTAATATAGGCCTCACTTCATAATAGGAAGTGTCATAACTGTTCCTGGTGAAGAGTGAGGGAACGTGATTTACGGGACCACCGTAATAAAGTGGTAAAATGAGTGAATAATGGTAGGACCGGTGGTGACTGGTGCGTCGCCATGGACTGTGTCCCTGGGAAAAATACCCGTGGTTTAATCATCACTCATCGGTCTCAGATCTTAATGGAGTGGCCTCCAATGTGTATAATAATTAGGAGACATTAAACCGTATGGTGGGCTAAGAAGTAATCAGTGATAATAACACCAAATTAAGAGAATGTGTGAAGTGAAATGAGTCGCCGTTCTCAGAGTGAGCATCTGTTTATCTCGTGTTCCTGTCTCGAGGATAGTGAAGTTTTTATGGAGTCACGACTTCTAAACTGGGACAAACCAACGGATACCTTGTCCTGCTGGAATAAGAACCGTGTCGGTGTAGCAGGACATCGAAATGTGATGGTGAATGGAGGAAATAAGGAGCATTAATCACCCACAGTTAAGTAACCCTTCTAGTTATAGCAGACTGATACTGGCCAGTTAGGTATGTTGTAATTGGATAGGTTATGGGTGATCCAGCTACTTCAAGTGACCACCAGAGAATATCTGGTAAGTGATGGGATTATGTACAAGTGTTTTTCCTTGATGGATATATCCATGTGTAACCTACACCCCCTCCCTTCATTCAGTTAAACTAATATAATCTATACAGTCCACATTTAATTAGTAGCGCCGTACTTGTGGGTGCTATCCAATTTATACTGGTCTCGGATAGATATGGATAAGATTGTGAGGTCGAAGGGGCCACCTGCAGTGACCAGGGGTGGATAAGTTTTCTCACATGTCTACACGGGGTGACTACGGTAAACAATATAGCTGTTGTCTCCCAATGAGATTACTCGTATGCATGTAATGTTGAGGTACGTACAGGTAACACCCCTAGAAAATTTTCCATATCTGCCCGCTGGTCCTTCCTGAACCGGATGCAATCAGTGAAAAAATTAATTGAATTAATTACTTAATAAAAAAAGACTGATTGAAGGAATTTTAAAGGGGTCACAAATTAATCGGTCGGTGGGGGGATGTAATTGCCCAATAATTACTAGCACAGGGTGGCTAGGACTTATAAAAGAGTAAAGTGAAGAATTATCTCACAAGGCCCTATTTAAGTTGTTAATCAGTGATTAAAAATTTCTCTACCTACTGGTGATGGGTTAAGGGCTGACAAGTCCGTGGGGTTTTTGAGTAATGAAAGCACATTACAGGTATTAAAGGCCCTGTGCGAAGGCATACAAGTGCTTGGTTTAATGAATCAAAAACCTTGAAAACCCAAAAAATTAAAATTTATTAGAGCTTTAGAGAGTAGTTTTAGTGGTACAAATTTTGGTTTAAAGACTGTGAAAGAGACGCTGGAGTTTTTGCAGATGAATGGAAATAAAAGTTTTAATTTAAACAACATTCGAATTTGGGAAAAAAAACTGTCTTTTAAAAGAAAAGGGTGCTGGAAAAAAACCCTGTCGGTGTAGCAGGACATCGAAATGTGATGGGAATGGGGAAAAAAGGAGCATCAATCCCCACATTTGTAAACCCCTTTTATTATAGAGACTGATACGGGCCCGTTAGGGATGTTGTAATTGGGTAGGTATGGGTGATCCCGCATTCAAGTGCCACCCCGAGAATATTGGGAAATGGTGAATTATGTACAAGGTTTTTCCTTTATGATATATCCTGGTAAACCCACCCCCCCCTTTTTCAGTTAAAAATAATTAATCTATACAGTCCACAATTAATTATCGTGTACTGTGGTGCTATCAAAATTTATACTGGGCTTGGATGATATGGATAAGATGGAGCGAAGGGGGCCCCCTGCGTGACCAGGGGGTTAAGTTTCTCACGTGTTACACGGGGTGACTACGTAAACAAATGTTGTTGTCCCAATGAGATTACTCGATCATGTAATTTTGAGGTCATACAGGAACACCCCTGAAAATTTTCCTAACTTAACCCTTAAATTAAAATCCATTACGTACCCCCCCATTAGCTCTAATTACAATGTCTTTTCCATTTTACAGAATCAGCCCAGACCCACCCCCCTGTTCACCTATAACGTGTATTGTATGTCGAGACGAAATACGAAATGACCGAGCTGTGTATAGATGAAATTCCCCCCACTTTATTTGTTGTAATTTTTTGATCATACCATGTAATATTTTGGGTTCCCCGCAGTAGGGGTCAGTGACTAGCATGGTGAGTCACGTGATGCCGTGGGAGCCCTTCGCGCCCGGATCCTTCTAGTTCCCGCATAGTCTAGGCCCGGCAAGACACAGGGTTGGGGTTCCCCCCCTTTGTACCTGCTAATAAAGTGTTTCAAACCAACAAGTGTGTTTTACTCCAAACCCTCAATCTCCTACAACCCCCACGACAATCACGATTGGCGGGAAGATCATTTCTGCCCAAATTTTTAGAATTCGGGAGGGGAAAGTGAGCACAAAAAAAATTTGAAAAAAATGATCAGCTAATAAAAAAACAACAGTTGACAACTTCATTTATCTTGAACATCTAATTATACAGGCTTGTACTTTAAAACCAATCTGCGAGGGGAAAAATTTACAACCAAATGGTTATGTTTTTGGGAGGATCGAATTCACCAAAAAAACTAAGATCAACACCAACCCCACACCCCACAACACACACAACCCACTCCCCCACCCCCACAATTTTTTTTTTCTTTTTAACAAATTTCACAAAAGTCACAACAAAAAAACAACAACCCAACAACTTATAATCAACCTTTGAAAAACCTAAAAAAACCCTTTGGTACTCCCAAATCACCACGAATACTACTAAAAAAAACCATGAAACACCAAAACACCCACAACCCACATCACCCCCATCCCCAAACACCCAAAACCCCAACACCCCATCCCCCACAACCCCATCACCCAACCCCACAATTTTTTTGTTTAAAAAAACAATTTTTCATCAGAAACACAACAACAACCCACAATTTATAACCACTTTTTTCGGTATCTCTATTCACAACAAACCCACAACCCACAACACCCAAACCCCAAAACCCACAACACCCCCCCCCCACAATTTTTCCGTTTTACAAATTTTCTCAGAAAAAGGCAAAACCCCAACCCCACTTTTAACATCTTTTTCGGATCTCTATTCACAACACCCCCACAACACCCACCCCAAAACCCACCCACAACCCCACGCCCACAAACACACAACCCACATCACCCACCCCCACAACACACAAACCCACATCACCCCCCACAAAATTTTTTTTTCTCTTTTAAAATAATTTCACAGAAAGCACAACAACAAAAAACCCCAACTTAAAACACCCTTTTGAAAAACCTCAAAAACCATTTGATACTCCCCAAATACACCACTGAATACTACTAAAACACCACTGAATACACTCAAAACACCACCAAAATCACCATAAACTAAGATAAACACCCACATCCCAAACACCCACAACCCAAACAACCCCCACATCCCCACACCCACAACCCCCACATCACCAACATCCCACAATTTTTTCTCGTTTAACTAATTTTCATCAAAAAAAAGTACAAAAACAACCCACTTTATCATTTTTTTTGGTACTCATTGACAAATTTTCCCAAACCCCATCAATTACCAATTTATTCACAATTTTTTTTCCCCCCTTCTTTTACTGAATTTTAAAATGTAATACACTTCCTTTTTTAAATTACAAAAATTTCAATAAAATCCTCTCCATACCCCTGTCCTTTTACCACTAAAAAATTTAAATTTTTAAATCACACAACTAATCTCACTACCCAACTATTGCGACATGTTTCAAAAACCCCCATTTCTTTTCCAATATTCATAACTTTTCAAATTTTATAATTTTTTTTAAAAAATTCACACATTTACCTTTATTTGCAGTAAAATCCCCCTATTTCATTAAATTTCTAATACAACCCCCCCAACCCCTCTCCACTCACCCCCCTTTCTTACATCCACTCCCCATCCCCAACGCCCTCTTCTGAAACACACAAAAATCACATTTCACCCACAAATGCATCCATCACCCCTCTCAAATCCACTAAAATCACTGTAACCAAGATATTCACAAAACTCTATGACCACCCAACACACACACACACACACAACACACACACACACACACACACACACACCACCACACACACACACACACACACACACCTAAACCCAACCTAACCTAACCTAACCTATCCTAACCAAACCTAACCTAACCTAACCTAACCTACCCAAAACCCATCCAACCTATCCTAACCAACCTAACCTAAACCCAACTTAACCAATCAAAAACCCAAACCCAACCTAACCTAACATAACTAACCTAACAACCTAACCCAAAACCCGAACCGAAACCGAAAACCCAAACCCAACCTAACCCAACCTAACCTAAATTACCTAACCTAACCCAAACCCAACCTAACTTATCCTAAACCCAACCAACCTAAACCCAACCCAACCTAACCTAAACCCAAAACCCAACCTAACCTAAACCCAACCTATCCCATCCTAACCCTTTCCTAACCTAACCAACTTATCCTAACCTAACCTAACCCAATTATCCTAACCTACCAAACCCAAACCTAACTTTTCATAACCCAACCCACCTAACCCAACCTAACCTAAACCCAACTTATCCCCCAACCTAACCTAACCTAACCTAACCTAACCTAACTTATCCCAACCTATCCTTCCATCCTAACCAACTTACCTAACCTAAACCTAACCAACCTAACCCAACCTAACCCAACTTATCCTAAACTAACCAAACCCAACCCAAACCCAAAAATAACCTAACCTAACCCAACCTAAAAAAACCCGACCTAACTTTTCCTAACCTAACCCAACCTAACTAAAAACCCAAACCCAACCAACGTTTCCTACTCAAATCCACTAAAATCACGTAACCAAGATATTCACAAAACTCTAGACCACCTAACACACACACACACACACACACCACACACACACACACACACACACACACCACACACCTCACTTTACTTTGAACACCTTCAAAACACTCTCATACTCATTTGAGACCACCTTTTCTCAATTTCTCTCATCCACAACCTTTTTATCATCTCACAAACAGAAAAAACCCCAAGATTATTTGAACACTCTCATAATCGACTCAAGAAATCGAAATGAACGTTTTGCAAATAAACCATCCCCCCGGCCGGGGTTTTAAACCCCGCGGTCATAGAGCCCCTCAAAACTCCGCCCGTCGCGTTAGCCACAACAGCTAGCCACAATAAGATTCACCAACTAGTATATTTCACACTTAGAAGGGTTTAGACAGGCACCTCTGTGACCACAAATGCAATTTTTTACGGGCAAAACCCCACTAGCGGGCCAAGTGGCTAACGCAGGGGCGGGTTCATCCCGGCGGGTTAGGTTTGTAGCATCGTGCATTACGAATTTAGTCATGTTGACGGCAGTGAAGGACCTGGCTAGAGGTTTCGTCACGGCCACCTAGCTGGAGTTTCGTCTTAAAAACTTCTTTTGTGGTCACAGATCCCTGTCAACTTTCCTTTGTGTAAAATATCCTATTGGATAAAATCTTATTTGGGGTAGCTGTTAGTGGCCCGAGGGCTGGAGTTTGAATTTATGCCCGCGGTTCAACCCCGGCCGGGGGGTTGGGTTTTTCTCTCATAAACTTTTGAATACTCACATAAAACCTCTGAAATTCCAAACAACACTGAAGCACTTTAAAAAATATCATTTTGAATACCCCCAAAAAAGATTTATCACTCAAAATTTTTTACACTTCACTTTTCATTAACGAAATTACAACAATCCCCATATCTCCCCTCAGCCTCCGACTTTCCAACATTAACACAAAAACTAACTAAACACTTAGACTGAGACATTTTAAACCAAAAATAACACAAACACATATCGTTATATCTCCAATATCTAAATCACCACATCAAGACGTTTGCCAAAATTTTTAAAACCCCACCACTAAACCCAACTTTTTTTTTGTACACTTCTCTTAAAACATATCATAAGGAATAACTAAAACTATCTAACTTTTTACTAAGTACATAACTTTTTGTCTCTCTAACTCACCCACCAATTCACATTCTCATTCACACTTAAAATTTTCTTTAAAATTTTACAACTCAACCCCCCCCAAACTCCCCCTATTCTCCAGACTTTAAAACTTTACACAAAAAAAACTAACTCTACATTTGAAGAGACATTCATTTTAACAAAAAGACAAATTTGAACCAAGAACACCATGATGTCTTCAAAAAATACTCTGACATCATTTAAACCCACCTTCAAAAAACACCATCAAACACCTCCGAAAACCCCCAAAAACCTACTGTTACACCAAATCACCACTGAATACCCAAATCACCCTCAAAATCACCAGAAACTAAGTTTAACATCACCTCTAACATCCTTTTTATAGAAATCCCCTAAAATCACTAAAAACCCAAGAACCCCCTTTCCCCATTTGGCGCAAAAAAAAAAAAAAAGCTGAACACAAAACCTAATACGCAAACACTTTTACTGATCCCCATCAATGAAAACATATCTTGTACACACACAAAAATCTAAGACAACCACCAACTACAATCCCCCATGTTCACTTACCTAAAAAAATCCTAAACACAGAAAACATCTTTTTTATAAACATTCCACACAAAAAAAATATTTTGACAAAAATCTAAGCGCACTCACCTCACACCCCCAACACACGATTTCACACCTCACAACCCGACGAGCTCCCCTCCAGTGACGTCACACCCCCATTGTGTTACTTGGTGGTTGGTAACTCACACCCAACCCACCTTGTTTCGTCCGTTGTACCCTCATTATCAAGAACCATATCCAAGACGTTTTACAATTTTTATGACCCCCCCACCAAACACAGAAAACACACATTTTTAAAATTTATTCCAAAAAAAAACACGATCACCAATTCCATATCATGTTTACCGTATCTATCAACACTCATCACCAAGATCACCAAAACCTAAGATCATGCACCCAAAAACTAATATATCACTGAAAACACTTATTTTTTACATTCGCACAAAAATAAGACATACACAAAAAAAATAAAACCTTCCACCAACATCTAAACAAAAACATGAGCACTATAACTTTCACTACACAAAAAATAATACACAGCACCCACATCTATACTTTTCAATCACAAATTAAAGACTGAACATACACACCAAATCAAGACTTCACCTCCACTAAGACAACAAATTTAACTAAGACATCCCCCCCAAAAATCCTATATTTTACATTTTGGGGTATGAATTTCTTACCGCATTTATGTTGCTATCAAAATTCCTCATCCAATCACCCAAAAACACCCTTTCCCTTATTCATTCCGTAATCCCCTAGAGTTGTTTTAACCCCGAGGGCCCCCTCACGACTGGGACCCAGAGGAACCATCACCCCCCAACACCACCTATACCTGCCCAAATTCATGAGGGCCGTCGGGTTTAAAAAAACTCTAGGAGATTACGGAAGAATAAGGAAGGATTTTTTTGGGGGTGATGTGGTGAGGGAAAGTGATATGGGGAACAAAAAGCGGTAAGAAATATTTTACCGCAAAATGTCAAGTATAGGATTTTGGGGTGTATTTTTATTTTTGTTAAGGGAAAATTTTTGGGGGTGAATTCTTAGATTTGGTTGATGTTCAGTCTTTAAAATTTTTTTGAAATGTATAAAATGTGGGTGTCTGTGTATTATTTTTTTTGTATAGTGATAGTTATAGTCTTGTTATTTATAGATGTTGGTGGAAGTTTGTGGTTTTTTTTGTATTCTTATTTTGTGCGAATGTATAAAAATAAGTTTTTCAGTGTAAGTAAATTTTGGAAAGCATGATCTTTGTTTTGGTGTCTTGGGGATGAGTGTTGATAGATGACGGTAAAAAGATATGGAATTGGTGATCTGATTTTTGTGTGAATAATTATAAAAAAGTTGTTTTCTGTGATCATGGGGGTGGGGTCATAAATCTGGTATCGTCTTGGATATAGTGTTTTAAAATAATGTAGGTCAACAGGACAAAAAAGGTGGGTTTGGGGGATTTTCCAACCCCCGTAACACAATGGGGGGGGTGACGTCATGGGGTGGGTGTCGGTCCTGTGAGGTGGACACTGTGTTGGTTAGGAGGTGAGTGGGGCTTTGATATTTCAAATATGATTTTTTTTGTGTGAAATGTTTTTAAAAAGGTGTTTCGTGATATTTGTGATTTTTTTTAGGGAAAATGAAACATGGGGATTGTAAAATTTGGTGGTTGTCTTAGATTATGTGTGTGTACAAAAATATGTTTTCAGTTGATGGGGATCATGTACTAAGTGTTTGCGTATTGGTTTTTGGGGCAGCTTTTTTTTTTGCGAAAAAGGGGGGGGGAGTTCTTGGTTATAGTGATTTGAGGGGGTTTTTATAAAAGGATGTTATTTGGGGATGTTAAATTAGTTTCTGGTGATTTTGAGGGGTGATTTTGGAGTTTCAGTGGTGATTTGGTAGTAATCGTAGTGTTTTGGGTGTTTTTGGGGTTTTGATGGGGTTTTTTTTTTAAGGTGTTCAAAAGATTGCAGAGTCTTTTTTGAAGAAATCAGTTTGGGGTTTAGAGTTGGTTCAAAGTTTGTCGTGTTTAGAAATGTAATGTCTCATGTCTAAGGAAGATTAGTTTTTTGTGCTAATTTTAAAGTCGGGGAATGAGGGGGGAAGTTTGGGGGGGGGAGTTTAATTTAATGAATTGTTTAAGTGGAATGAAATGTGAATTGGTGGGGGGAGTTAGAGAAGAAAAATGTTATGTATCTTAGTAAAAGTTAGATAGTTTAGTGTCTTCGTTATATGATGTTTTAAGAATTGTAAAAAAAAATGAGTGGTCTTAGTGGGGGGGTTATAGAAAGGGGAAACGTCTTTATTGTGGGGGATCTTAATATTGGAGAATAAAGTATTGTTTGTGTTAGTTTTGGAAAAAAAGTCTCATGTCGTAAGGGCTGGTTTTGTTTTTGGTTAATGTTGAAAGCTGGAGCTGAGGGGTGTATGGTGGGTGGGTTTTTAATTTCAGTTAATGAAATGTGTAAGTTTAATAAATTAGAGAGATAAATCTTATTTGGGGGTAAATCAAAATATATTTTGGAAATGCTTCAGTGTTGTTTGGAAATGTTCAGAGGGTTTATGGAGTATTTTAAAGATTTATAGAGTGTTCAATATCTTGGGGGTTGTTCTGTTGTGAATGATAAAGTTGTGGATAGGTATTGAGAAAAGGGGGTCTCAAATGATGTATGAGAGTGTTTTGAAGGTGTTTAAAGTAAAGTAGGTGGTTTTTTGGTGTGTGCTGTGTGTGGGTGGTGTGTGGTGGGTTTGGGGTTTTGTGTGTGTGGGGTGTGTGGGTGTGTGTTTTGTGGTGTGTGTGTGTGTGTGTGTGTGTTAGGTGGTCAAGAGTTTTTGAATATCTTGGTTACAGTGATTTTAGGGATTTGGTAGGGTAGGGTTTGGTTTGGTTTGGTTATTAGGTTTGGATAAGTTAGGTTAGGTTTTTTTTAGGCTAGGAGGTTAGGTTAGGTTAGGTTGGATAATTTTGGTTAGGTTAGGTTTGGTTAGGTTAGGTTAGGTTAGGGTAAATTTGGGTTTGGTTTTGGGTTAGGTTAGGTTAGGTTAGGTTAGGTTAAGTTAGGTTAGGATAGGGTAGGATTGGGGTTGGATTAGTTAGGTTGGTTAGGTTAGGTTTGGGGTTTGGTTAGGGGTAAGTTAGGTTAGGTTAGGTTAGGATAGGTTGGTTAAAAGATAAGTTGGTTTGGTTGGTTAAGGGAGGAAGTTATTTTTATAATTAAGGGTTTTTTTTGGGGTAGGAAAAATAAATTAAATTAGGTTAGGTTTTGGGAGGTTAGGTTATTGTTTGGTTTCGGCGGTTCGGTTAGGAGGGGAAATATTAGGAGGATAATTGGAGGTTAGGGTTTGGTAAGTTTTTTAAAGGAGGATGGAATGGAAAGGAGGTTATGTAGGGGGAGGTTTTGTTAGGTTCGGTTTTGGTTTTTAATTTTTTAGGTTTGGTTAGGATAAGTTACGAGGAGGTTTGGTTTTGTAAAATTAGGTTGGTTGGTTTTGGGTTTGGTTTGGTTTGGTTTTGGGTTTGGTTAGTTTTGTTAGGTTAGGTTTGGTTAGGTTTTAAGAATTAAGTTAAGTTAATAGTTAGGTTAGGTTATTTGGAAGGTGGTTAGGTTAAGATAGGTTAGGTACGTTAGGGTTGGTTCGGTTTAGTTTGGTTTTTGTTAGGTTAGTTTCGGTTAGGTTAGGGGAGGTTAGGTTCGGGGGGTTAGGTTAGGTTGGGTTTGGTTAGGTTATGTGTGTGTTGTGGTGTGTGTGTGTGTGGTGTGTGTGTGTGTGTGTTTAGGGGGCATAGAGTTTTGTGAATACTTTGGGTTTCGTGTTTTTGTGGGTTTGAAGGGGGGAGATGCATTTTTGATGTGGAAAAGATTTTTGTGTTTGTTCAGAAAAGGGGGTGTTGGGAATGGGTGAGGGTTAAGAAAAGCGGGGGAGATGGAGAGGGGTATGGGAGGGGGGTATTAGAAATTTTTAAAGAAATATGGGAGATTTTACTGCAAATAAAGGTAATGTGTAATATTTTAAAAAGAAATTAAGAAATTTAAAATTTTGATATATTGGGGAAAAAAAAGGGGGTGTTAAACATGCGCAATAGTTGGGTAGTGAGATTATTGATGCGAGTAAAAATCAATTTATGTGGATACAAGGAGAGGGTATGGAGAGGATTTTATTAGAATTTTATAATTTAAAGAGGGAAAGTGTATTTCATTTAAGATTCAGAAAAAGAAGGGGAAAAATTGTGAAAAAATTGGGAAATTAGAGGCTGTGGGTAATGTAGTCGAAATAGAGTACCAAAAAAAAATGATAAAGTGGGTTTTTTTTGTGACTTTTCTGATGAAATTAGTTAAACGAGAAAAAATTGTGGGATGTTGGGGATGTGGGGTTTTGGGGGATGTGGGATGTGGGGTTTTTGGGATGTGGGTGTTGTGGGTTGTGGTTTTGTGGGTGGGGTGATGTGGGGTTTTTGGGGGGAGTGGGTTGTGGGTGATGTGGGGTTTTGGGTGATGGGGGATGTGGGTGTTGTGGGGTTTGGGGTTGTGGGATGTGGGGTTGATCTTAGTTTTTTGGATTTTGGTGGTGTTTTGAGTGTATTTATGGTGTTTTAGTAGATTCAGGGTGATTTGGGGGGAAACTCAAATGGTGTTTTGAGGTTTTTCAAAGGTGTGATTATAAAATTTGGGATGTTTTTTTGTGACTTTTTGATGAAATTATAAAACGGAAAAAAATTGTGGGGTGTGGGTGATGTGGGGTTTTTTTGTTGTGGGGTGGGTGATTTGGGGGGGTGTGTTTTGGGCGATGTGGGTTGTGGGTGTTGTGGGGTGTGGGTTTTGTGGTGTTTTTGTCGAACTAAGATACCCAAAAAGATGTTAAAAAGTGGGTGTTTTTGTCCTTTTTCTTGTTGGGGTTTAAAAAAGAAAAAATTGTGGGGTGTGGGTGTTGTGGGTTGTGGGGGTTGTGGGTGTTGTGGGTTGTGGGTGTTGTTTCAATAGAGATACGAAAAAGTGGTTTTAAGTTTTTTGTTTTGTTGTGACTTTCTGATGAAATTAGTTTTAAAAAGAGAAAAATTGTGGGGGGTGGGTGATGGGGGGTTGTGGGTGTGGGGGTTTGGGGTGTGGGTATTGGGATGTGGTGATGGGGTTGTGGGTGTTTTGAGTGTATTTAGTTGGGGGTTTTTGTAGTATTCAGGGGGTATTTGGGGGGTACTCAAATGGTGTTTTTAGTTATTCAAAGGTGTTTTTG
>NW_026508968.1:0-14933 GCF_026875155.1 Cherax quadricarinatus
TCCCGGAGCTAAGGAAGATTAAGGGAAATCGACCTGACGACACTGGAGGACAGCAGAGAGAGAAGACATAACATATAAAATACTGAGAGGAATTTACAAAGTGGACAGAGACAGGATGTTTCAGAGATGGGACACAACAACAAGGGGTCACAATTGGAAGTTGAAGACTCAGATGAGTCACAGGGATGTTAGGAAGCACTTCTTCAGTCAGAGTTATCATGAAGTGGAATAGTCTGGAGAGTGATGTAGTGAAAGCAGGATCCATACATAGCTTTAAGAAGAGGTACGACAAAGGTCAGGGAGCAGGGAGAGTGGACCTAGTAGCGACCAGTGAAGAAGCGAGGCCAGGAGATGTGAATCGACCCATGCAACCACAATTAGGTGAGCGCACACACACACACATATACGTATATACATATCACACACCCGAGAATGTGTAGTTCTAAGTGCATATGTACCGAGAGTTTACTTAAAGCCCTATTTTAAAGATTTAAGTACCCTTGACGATGGTAAACAGGTAACATGTATCCTCAATGTTCCTCTTGTAGAAGGCTTCAAACTCAAGTAACCAACAAACACTCGTGCACTCATTCCCTCTTTATGTGAGCGGCGGGCACAAACAGCCTAACTGATCAAGACTGCAACCAGAAGCCTTAGTAACCTACAAGGTACTACATTGGACTACAAAATACTTGAGGAAGAGGAGACTGACAGTCAGACAGGAGGAATGAGGATGTGTAGGTGTTTCGAATGGGGTCCCACAAGTGTCAGTACTGGAGCTGCTACTGTTCCTTGTATACATAAATAACACAAATTCAAAAGTAGTACATCTACCAGATGTCACAGACAACACACACTACCACTCTAACTTTACCTCTACAACTCAAGCAACGAACAATATCTAATAATACTAATGAAACAGATAGTGTTCCCTCAGCAGTGACAAAATTCAATATTCAGTAAAAGTGTCGGTAGCCTACAAAACAACCATCTCTAAGCCTTGTTTCAAACCACATACCGAAAATCCACCAATCAGTCGCTGTAAAGGAGCCAATGTATGTTACTGACGTAACGGTGTCACTCCCACACTTCACTTGCACCAACTCACTTAAAAACACTATTGCCGTTTTCGTAACAAAACATTTTTACTTATAGGTAATTCTTAATAAAAGCTTAACATACCTAACAATCTCTAAGAGTAAGGGTATCTTTATTGGTGAAACGTTTCGCCTACGCAGTAGGCTTCTTCAGTCAAATACCGAGGGAACAGTAGTATTGAAATAAATATGATGTAATCCGTCCATGAACCTTGGAGAAAAAATATTAGAGGTGGTCAGTCCCTCAGCCTGGAAAAGAGTTCAGCTTTTCAAGTGAGGGACTGACAACCTCAAATACTTTTTCTCCAGGGCTGATGGACTGATTACATCATATTTCTACTGTTCCTTTTGTATTTGACTGAAGAAGCCTACGATGTAGGAGAACCGCTTGATCAATAAAGATACCCAACTGTTGCTCATGTGACTTAATCTTCAAAGGGTAAGACTGGAAATGGAGTATAGCTGGGAGAACAGAAGCTGTAATCTTCGAATAAAGAGACTGACCTCTGGGGAATTACACTGCTGAACAAATCGCTTGAGGTGCACATCAGCTGAATAGCGTTAAAAGATGTTTGTGCATTTAACAAATACGATAACAGTAGTATCTGAAAAACTTCACGAAGAATAATTCAGGATGTGTATATACAGCGTACGCTAAATCTATCAGAGTATGCAGTACCAGTTTTGAACCCAGAGCTGATTAAGCATGTGAAGATGCTACGTAAATTACAAAGGTTGGCAGCAAAACTTATCCCGTAGCTGAAAGGGCTGACCTACGACGGAGGCCAAAGAAACTGAACTTGGAAACCTTACATGATAAAGGGACCAAGGAAGACGTTAAACTTATAAGATACTCAAAGGACTTGGAAGACAAGGGAGCACAGATAAAGATCAAAGATGTACATAAGTCACAGGGACGCCGGGGAAATACTTCTACAGGCTCAGGGTGTTCAGGAAGCAGCATTTGAACGAGGAAGTGGTGGAATCAGACTCAATACACAGTTTTAAGATAGGTATGACAGGTACCACAAGGTTGAAAACTTGTGAAATCAGTGTTTGTAGCAAGAGGCAGAGTCAGGACCTATGACGCGATCCTTGCAAGCACAACATTGTGAGTACAACACACACACACACACACACACACACACACACACACACACACACACACACACACACACACACACACACGCACACAGTCAAAGGGATGTCAGGAAGTACTTCTTCAGCCATAGAATTAGGAAGTGGAATAGTCTGGCAAGTGGTGGTGGTGGGGGCAGGAACCATACATAGTTTTAAGACGAGGTATGATAAAGCTCAAGGAGCAGGGAGAGAGAGGACCCGGTAGCGGTCAGTGAAGAGGCGGGGCCAGGAGCCGAGTCTCGACCCCTACAACCACAAATAGGTGAGCACACACACACAGACACAGACACACACACACACACACACACACACACACACACACACACACACACACACACACACACACACACACACACGGGGCCATCAGCCGTGAGCCACCATCAACAATCTCGTCTAACGGAAACCCGCACTCCTCTCCTCCCCTCTAATTATCCCCCTCCCCTCTCATCTGACTACCCCAACCCCCAAGTGACAACCCCTCTATTCTCCCTCGTGAAGTATGAAGTCACCAGCTCTCAGTCCTCCTCGACTCCTTGACCCGGAAGTCCCCCAGGTCACCGCCAGGTCACGCGGGCAAGCAGGCAAGGGGTGAAGTGGAAAGTATTTTGGTGGGGAGCAGGTCGAGGTGGGCGAGTGGGTGTGCCCACCTGTTTGGGCTTGCGAGGGGTCGGGGTTCAGCTCCTGGTCCCGCCTCCTAATTGACCCTTGCCCGGCTCGCTCCATCCTACCCTGGCGGAACCATATCATACCCATTCTTAAAGCTACTCATATATCCTACCTCTAGCACTTCTTTATCCAGGTTATCCCTCCCACGTCAAATTCTCTTTTCCCAGTTCGTCCAATCCCAGGATATTTTATAATCTTAATTGAATTTTCAGCTTAATATCTGTTATCCTACTTTAACTTGCACATGAGTGGAAAGGACCCCAATGGAAATAAGTCACTCTGTCTGACTTTTTTGGGTTATCCTAGGTTCTCTACACATATGCTGCTATGTATGATAATTCTATGTAACTGTATTGTGTATACCTGAATAAATTTACTTACTTACTTACTAAGGGTTAACAGAGCTTATTTCTTGAGTGGCATTGAAAATTGGTTGGGCAAGTGTTTTGTTAGTGGGATGGATTGTAAAGGACCTGCCATCAGGCCTGCTGCAGTGTTCCTCCTTTCTCATGTTCTTAACTCAAGGACATAGGAAAGCACTGGTTTGGTATCAGAGTTGTGGATGAGTGGAACAAACTCCCGAGTACCGTCACTGAAGCTAAAACGTTGTGTAGTTTTAGAAGTAGCTTAGATAAATACATGAGTGAGTGTTGGTGGGTGTGAGTTGAACCTGACTAGCTTCTGCTAATGGGTTTGATGCAGTGCTCCTTCCTCCTTAAGTGGGTGTAACTTGGACCTGACTAGATTGGGCCAGTGGCTTAGGCCAGTATGTGACTTGGATCTGCCTCGCATGGGCCAGTAGGCCTGCTGCAGTGCTCCTTCTTTATGTTCTCATGCCCAGCCATGTCTAAGGACGAGCATACACATAGTATCACTGAAAAATAGTTAAAGTTTACTACTCTAAATAGATTAATATGATTTTGTTTACTTTTCCCCATAAAACGCAACTGCAGCATCAATTTGACCCTGACCAGGATGTCACTTGCTACAGTTGACTAACATTCTGGCGCAACACTTGAGTGTATTGTGGAAACGTTTCGCCACAGCGGCTTTATCAGTCCAATACCAAGAAGAACTGTGAAGATCAGAAGGACAATGAGGTGTAGATGAATGGTTCAAACAACCGACACGTTGTTAAATTACACATGTGCAACTCTTGGGTATCTTTAAAGATACCCAAGAGTTGCACATGTGTCTAATTTAAGAATTTGTCGGTTCTCTGGACCATTTGTCTACATTCAGGTACCTAATCAGTCCCTTATCCAAGGATAAGGGACTGATTACCTCATCTTTTGAATATAGTTCTAATGTCTTCCATTTAATATCCTTGAAATTTGTATTGATCAATTCTCTTCGAAAACGTCTACAATAAAGGCACCCAGATGTTTATTTTAGAAAGACACGTAAGCAAACACTATGACACATTTATAAGAAAACGTTTCGGTCCTGGGACCTTGATCAACTTCCTTGATCAAGGTCCCAGGACCGAAACGTTTTCTTATAATGTGTCATAGTGTTTGCTTACGTGTCTTTCTAAACCAACTTGTCGGTATTTATTACCAAGGTTTATGCCATACCCAGATGTTGCACGTGTCTAACTTTCATCTTGTTGTCGGTATTATATACCATTCATGGTAAGACACATATGCAACAGTTAGACAACTTTATTCTGAAACGTTTCGCCTACACAGTAGGCTTCTTCAGTCGAATACAGAAAGTAGGCAGGAACAGTAGAGATGTGAAGACGATGTAATCAGTCCATCACCCTTGTAGTCGTAGAATTTGAGGTTGTCAGTCCCTCGGCCTGGAGAAGTTCAGTTCCTGACTATGGAACTGAACTTCTCCAGGCCGAGGGACTGACAACCTCAAATTCTACAACTACAAGGGTGATGGACTGATTACATCGTCTTCACATCTCTACTGTTCCTGCCTACTTTCTGTATTCGACTGAAGAAGCCTACTGTGTAGGCGAAACGTTTCTGAATAAAGTTGTCTAACTGTTGCATATGTGTTTTACCTAACAACCTGTCGGTATTGTATACCATTTTGATGTTTATACCATTCACGTACAAACGTTGCCCAGACCCCTGGCTGTCTTCAAGAAGGCTTTGGACAGGCACCTAGTCAATACCTGATCAGTCGGGCTGTGGTTCGTATGTCGGTTTACGTGTAGCCAACAGTAACAGCCTCGTTGATCAGGCCCTGATCCACGATGAGGCCTGGTCACATACCGGACCGCGGGGGCGTTGACCCCCGAAACCCTATCCAGGTATACTCAAGGTATACATCAGCTCAGACGTTTCCTGCCTCTTCCATGGATAACACTCGTAAATATGCTAACATCATCTCCAAAGGATGTAACTGTGATATAGTCACAAGTTCTTTTTATCGCTATATTAGATATTAAAATGAGAAATAACTGGAGCAAGAAGTACTGAGCTTTGAGAACAACAACTTCACACTTCGTAAGAGAGACAAACTGCCCATGAACGCAGCACCTGCGTCTGAGTCTTGCAATTCCGTATTTGTAAAAAAATGCAAAGTACCTTTAGCAAAGAATACTCGGTGTTGTTTGGAGAAATAGCTCAGTCAGGTAAAATTCCAGAGGCCTTATGAAGTGCAGACAAAAGAAGCATTAGAGTTACGGCAAAAACTTCAGATGCCAGTAGCACTAACATTACACAGTATAGAAAGCTTTGATGCCGATACGCTAACTTAACTATCTTTTATCGAGAAGCTTGACCTAGACAATCCAACTCCATACAGTTGTACAGCAGTAAGATCATCCTTGTCACAACTGACGCTTTGGAAGGAACCCAAGACGCGGATGTGGTTTACAAGGATCTTGCAAAGTCATTTGACATCTGTGACCATGGAGTGATAGCCTAGAAAATGTCGACAGGCATAACAGGAAAAGTAGGAAAATATTTAAATACTTAACAAACAGAACATAAGAGAGAGGCAGTAAAAAAGTGTCTCGCAAAGGAAAATATAAGGTACGGTCCTAGCACCTCACAGCACAAGGTACGGTCCTAGCACCTCACAGCACAAGGTACGGTCCTAGCACCTCACAGCACAAGGTACGGTCCTAGCACCTCACAGCACAAGGTACGGTCCTAGCACCTCACAGCACAAGGTACGGTCCTAGCACCTCACAGCACAAGGTACGGTCCTAGCACCTCACAGCACAAGGTACGGTCCTAGCAACTCACAGCACAAGGTACGGTCCTAGCACCTCACAGCACAAGGTACGGTCCTAGCATCTCACAGCACAAGGTACGGTCCTAGCACCTCACAGCACAAGGTACGGTCCTAGCACCTCACAGCACAAGGTACGGTCCTAGCACCTCACAGCACAAGGTACGGTCCTAGCACCTCACAGCACAAGGTACGGTCCTAGCACCTCATAGCACAAGGTACGGTCCTAGCACCTCACAGCACAAGGTACGGTCCTAGCACCTCAGAGCACAAGGTACGGTCCTAGCATCTCACAGCACAAGGTACGGTCCTAGCACCTCACAGCACAAGGTACGGTCCTAGCACCTCACAGCACAAGGTACGGTCCTAGCACCTCACAGCACAAGGTACGGTCCTAGCACCTCACAGCACAAGGTACGGTCCTAGCACCTCACAGCACAAGGTACGGTCCTAGCACCTCATAGCACAAGGTACGGTCCTAGCACCTCACAGCACAAGGTACGGTCCTAGCACCTCACAGCACAAGGTACGGTCCTAGCATCTCACAGCACAAGGTACGGTCCTAGCACCTCACAGCACAAGGTACGGTCCTAGCACCTCACAGCACAAGGTACGGTCCTAGCACCTCACAGCACAAGGTACGGTCCTAGCACCTCACAGCACAAGGTACGGTCCTAGCACCTCACAGCAAAGGTACGGTCCTAGCACCTCACAGCACAAGGTACGGTCCTAGCACCTCACAGCACAAGGTATGGTCCTAGCACCTCACAGTACAAGGTACGGTCCTAGCACCTCACAGCACAAGGTATGGTCCTAGCACTTCACAGCAAAAGGTACGGTCCTAGCACTTCACAGCAAAAGGTACGGTCCTAGCACCTCACAGCACAAGGTACGGTCCTAGCACCTCACAGCACAAGGTACGGTCCTAGCACCTCACAGCACAAGGTACGGTCCTAGCACCTCACAGCACAAGGTATGGTCCTAGCACCTCACATCACAAGGTACGGTCCTAGCACCTCACAGCACAAGGTATAGTCCTAGCACCTCACAGCACAAGGTACGGTCCTAGCACCTCACAGTACAAGGTACGGTCCTAGCACCTCACAGCACAAGGTATGGTCCTAGCACTTCACAGCAAAAGGTACGGTCCTAGCACCTCACAGCACAAGGTACGGTCCTAGCACCTCACAGCACAAAGTACGGTCCTAGCACCTCACAGCACAAGGTACGGTCCTAGCACCTCACAGCACGAGGTACGGTCCTAGCACCTCACAGCACGAGGTACGGTCCTAGCACCTCACAGCACAAGGTACGGTCCTAGCACCTCACAGCACAAGGTACGGTCCTAGCACCTCACAGCACAAGGTACAGTCCTAGCACCTCACAGCACAAGGTACGGTCCTAGCACCTCACAGCACAAGGTACGGTCCTAGCACCTCACAGCACAAGGTACGGTCCTAGCACCTCACAGCACAAGGTACGGTCCTAGCACCTCACAGCACAAGGCACGGTCCTAGCACCTCACAGCATAAGGCACGGTCCTAGCACCTCACAGCACAAGGTACGGTCCTAGCACCTCACAGTACAAGGTACGGTCCTAGCACCTCACAGCACAAGGTACGGTCCTAGCACCTCACAGCACAAGGTATGGTCCTAGCACCTCACAGCACAAGGTACGGTCCTAGCACATCACAGCACAAGGTACGGTCCTAGCGCCTTACAGCACAAGGTACGGTCCTAGCACCTCACAGCACAAGGTACGGTCTTAGCACCTCACAGCACAAGGTACGGGCCTAGCACCTCACAGCACAAGGTACGATCCTAGCACCTCACGGCACAAGGTACGGTCCTAGCACCTCACAGCACAAGGTACGGTCCTAGCACTTCACAGCACAAGGTACGGTCCTAGCACCTCACGGCACAAGGTACGGTCCTAGCACCTCACAGCACAAGGTACGGTCCTAGCACTTCACAGCACAAGGTACGGTCCTAGCACCTCACAACACAAGGCACGGTCCTAGCACCTCACAGCACAAAGCACGGTCCTAGCACCTCACAGCTCAAGGTACGGTCCTAGCACCTCACAGCACAAGGTACGGTCCTAGAATCTCACAGCACAAGGTACGGTCCTAGCACCTTACAGCACAAGGTACGATCCTAGCAACTCACAGCACAAGGTACGGTCCTAGCACCTCACAGCACAAGGTATGGTCCTAGCACCTCACAGCACAAGGCACGGTCCTAGCACCTTACAGCACAAGGAACGGTCCTAGCACCTTACAGCACAAGGTACGGTCCTAGCACCTCACAGCACAAGGTACGGTCCTAGCACCTCACAGCACAAGGTACGGTCCTAGCACCTTACAGCACAAGGTACGGTCCTAGCACCTCACAGCACAAGGTACGGTCCTAGCACCTTACAGCACAAGGTACGGTCCTAGCACCTCACAGCACAAGGTACGGTCCTAGCACCTCACAGCACAAGGTACGGTCCTAGCACCTCACAGCACAAGTACGGTCCTAGCACCTCACAGCACAAGGTACGGTCCTAGCACCTTACATCACAAGGTACGGTCCTAGCACCTCACAGCACAAGGTACGGTCCTAGCAACTTACATCACAAGGTACGGTCCTAGCACCTCACAGCACAAGGTACGGTCCTAGCACCTCACAGCACAAGGTACGGTCCTAGCACCTCACAGCACAAGGTACGGTCCTAGCACCTTACATCACAAGGTACGGTCCTAGCACCTCACAGCACAAGGTACGGTCCTAGCACCTCACAGCACAAGGTACGGTCCTAGCACCTCACAGCACAAGGTACGGTCCTAGCACCTCACAGCACAAGGTACGGTCCTAGCACCTCACAGCACAAGGTACGGTCCTAGCACCTCACAGCACAAGGTACGGTCCTAGCACCTCACAGCACAAGGTACGGTCCTAGCAAACCCCACAGCACAAGGTACGGTCCTAGCACCTTACAGCACAAGGTACGGTCCTAGCACCTTACATCACAAGGTACGGTCCTAGCAACTTACATCACAAGGTACGGTCCTAGCACCTCACAGCACAAGGTACGGTCCTAGCACCTCACAGCACAAGGTACGGTCCTAGCACCTCACAGCACAAGGTACGGTCCTAGCACCTTACATCACAAGGTACGGTCCTAGCACCTTACATCACAAGGTACGGTCCTAGCACCTCACAGCACAAGGTACGGTCCTAGCACCTCACAGCACAAGGTACGGTCCTAGCACCTCACAGCACAAGGTACGGTCCTCGCACCTCACAGCACAAGGTACGGTCCTAGCACCTCACAGCACAAGGTACGGTCCTAGCACCTTACAGCACAAGGTACGGTCCTAGCACCTTACATCACAAGGTACGGTCCTAGCACCTTACATCACAAGGTACGGTCCTAGCACCTCACAGCACAAGGTACGGTCCTAGCACCTCACAGCACAAGGTACGGTCCTAGCACCTCACAACACAAGGTACGGTCCTAGCACCTCACAACACAAGGTATGGTCCTAGCACCTCACAGCACAAGGTATGGTCCTAGCACCTCACAGCACAAGGTACGGTCCTAGCACCTCACAACACAAGGTACGGTCCTAGCACCTCACAGCACAAGGTACGGTCCTAGCACCTCACAGCACAAGGTACGGTCCTAGCACCTCACAACACAAGGTTACGGTCCTAGCACCTCACAGCACAAGGTATGGTCCTAGCACCTCACAGCACAAGGTACGGTCCTAGCACCTCACAATAAACACAGATATGAACAACAGTCACAACCTTATATCATTACTGTCGGACGATACCAGAATAAGTAAGAAAGTCGCCTCAGTAGAAATTATTGGTAGAATTACGGCTTGACAAAGCTCCTGGAGAGCGAAACGTTGCACTTGTGTCCTTTTACCTAACATCAGTCGAAAATACAGAAGAATACAATCAGATATCAAGAAAGTCTTGCATTGGACAAATACCATGACGTTTAATAGTGACAGTTTTCTGTTCTTGTCTGTTGAAGGATTATATAGGTTCGTTAAAATGCTTGAGAGATGACAGCAGCTGTCTGTCTCCACAAAACAGAATGTTTAGAGACATATATATATACATGGAGCATTTGGGCCATGGCATCAATAGCTCTTTAAAAATCAAGTGGAATTAGGTTTATGTAAGAAGTGATGGCAGCGTCTGATGTTATATTCATAAAGAAATCATGTGGGTTGTCAACTTTTGTCTGATTCAGAGCTTAATGAACACGGAGTTGTATTGTACTCTCTTTATTTCACTGTTGTCATTAGTGAAAGTTGTATCTCCTTTAAATAGTGGCCAAATAATACACGTGGTTGCTTTTACCTCGGATTCTTCATACGAGAAAAGTGTTTAGGGGTAACTTCAGTTTCCCTGATGACTCTTTGCTCTGTCTCTCCTCGCCATTGTATGAACAATTCAGTTTAAACTTATTGTTTTCAATTTCCCTAACTAGAATATCTTTTCATTCTCGAGAAAGTCTGAAACTTTTGAAACGTTTTGCGACTCTTTTATCGCCCCCTGTTTTTTCCTTTCTTTCTTCCGTGCCTTCTGTCTCTCGTTTCCGGTACCTTCTAACTTTTCGATTTTCTTTTTATTGTGGTTTTACTATGTGTTGTTTTCCTGATTGGTTTTATTAACAGAGCTTTTATTATTAAGGTTTTTCGAGGCGGTGTTGTGTTCTCTCCCAACTGAACTTACATCTGCTGTGAATGAATATGTATTAATATTAACAAGGGCACCAACACTGATCCTTGAGGAACTCCAATAGTTACACTCTCCCATCCTCATGTTTAATGTTACACTCTCCCATCCCCATGTTTAATGTTACACTCTCACCATTCCCATGTTTAATGTTACACTCTCCATCCCATGGTTTAATGTTACACTCTCCATCCCCATGTTTAATGTTACACTCTCCCATCCCATGTTTAATGTTACACTCTCCCATCCCCATGTTTAATGTTACACTCTCCCATCCCCATGTTTAATGTTACACTCTCCCATCCCATGTTTAATGTTACACTCTCCCATCCCCATGTTTAATGTTACACTCTCCCATCCCCATGTTTAATGTTACACTCTCCCATCCCATGTTTAATGTTACACTCTCCATCCTCCATGTTTAATGTTACACTCTCCCATCCCCATGTTTAATGTTACACTCTCCCATCCCATGTTTAATGTTACACTCTCCCATCCCATGTTTAATGTTACACTCTCCCATCCCCATGTTTAATGTTACACTCTCCCATCCCATGTTTAATGTTACACTCTCCCATCCCCATGTTTAATGTTACACTCTCCCATCCCCATGTTTTGTATATCATAGTGATTTTTATCTATTGTTCAAGTATTCCTTTATCCACGTTCATGCCTACCTCCTCCTGATGTTAATTGCTTCTCTTACAATTGGTAAACAGCCTCTGTTAAATACATCAGACGTCTGTATAGTCCTCAGATGTAAGAATTACTGTAGAATGACTGCAGAATCTAATAGAGATTGGAGGATTTCGCAAACAAGTGGAGCCGCATGTGTGTTCACCCTTGAGTGACCTCAACGTAGTCTTACCTAGGTAAATAGACTACTTGTATTATATTCACAAGTGCTCCTGTGGGGGTCATACAGCGTGTGTTCGGGAATGGAACAGTGAGGTCAACTTACAAAGCTCTCGCTGTCGGATGCTTCCCAGGCAGCTACTAAAGGGATGGAGCCTTGTTTTGTGCACACCTGTGTGTTTGCTATAATATTATGGTAAGGAGTGCCCTCCATACCTTACAACATTTATTACTGTTTTTGGCTAAAAATTCTCTCTCTCTTTTTTTTACACAGGGTTTGACAAGGTTAAGGATCCCTAGCTTTATTGACAAGCTATTTACAGGTTAAGGATTCCTAACTTTATTGGCAAGCTAAGAGCTGTTACCTGCATCAGCTCATTTGAAAGCATTTTTATTGTTATGAGACATACAAGTAGGGAACAGGATGAAATTGGATCCATCTGTGGGCCAGCATTTTCATTTGATCAACTGACTTTATCTCGTTGACATCATAATGCTGTACGAATGTGCTCCATACTCGAGTCATCCTGGGTATGTATGATCTCAGATGGAGTGATGTTCTGGAGAAGGGTACAACCAGAGTGAAGTTGCTGCTTTCTGCCCGTCTTGTGGCATAACAGCTTGTTTCACGTTGTCCTCGAAGTGGATCCAAGTGTGGCATTTTGACAATATTGGCCTTGTACATAACAGTAAGGCCACCCACATCTCTCTCTCTCTCTCTCTCTCTCTCTCTCTCTTTGTTTGCCTTTACACCCGTACTTCACTTTCTCTCAGCTTTCCTCGTTTACCGAAGTTAAATTCCTTGTCCATGGATGTTCCGCCTTTCTCTTCTCTTTATACGAAGTCTTTCTTTTAGACATTTTTATTCTCTTTCCCACTTCAGATTTTTTCTGTTTCAACATTTTAATACCACGAGTAATGCATAATTAAAAAACACACACACACACACACACACACACACACACACACACACACACACACACACACACAACAAAACACTCACACACACACACACACCAATTAAAGTCTCTAATAAGGTGTTTAAAAACCTTGGAACATAAGAATGATACACAAAAATAAGAATGATATATTAACATAATGTCTACGTTCATGTCAACTACTGAAGGAAGTGAATTACAAAGCTATGTACTAGGTAGTATATATATATGTCGTGCCGAATAGGGAAAACTTGCGATTTTGGATTAAACAATAACGCTCTTCTTGCCGAATAAGGCAAGCCAAAATTTGTGTATGCAATAATTTCGCAAAAAACATTCTGAACCTAAAATCCACTATCACCGTACGCCACACCCCCACACGTCACACTACAACTCGCATATATACACTGCCACCCCCACACACTACACACTGCCACCCCCATACACTCCACACTGCCACCCCCCCACATCCCCCACTGCCACCCCCACACACTACACACTGCCACTCCCACACACTACACACTGCCACCCCACACATCCACACTGCCACCCCCCACCACTACACACTGCCACCCCCATACACTCCACACTGCCACCCCCACACACTCCACACTGCCACCCCCATACCTCCACACTGCCACCCCCACACACTACACACTGCCCCTCCCACACACTACACACTGCCACCCCACACACTCCACACTGCCACCCCCACACACTCCACACTGCCACCCCCACACATACACACTGCCACTCCCACACACTCACACTGCCACCCCCACACACTCCACACTGCCACCCCCCACACTACACACTGCCCCCCCCATACACTCCACACTGCCACCCCCACACACTCCACACTGCCACCCCCATACACTCCACACTGCCACCCCACCACTCCACACTGCCACCCCCACACACTCCACACTGCCACCCCCACACACTACACACTGCCAACCCCCCACACACTCCACACTGCCACCCCACACACTACACACTGCCACCCCCATACACTCCACACTGCCACCCCCACACACTCCACACTGCCACCCCCATACACTCCACACTGCCACCCCCACACACTCCACACTGCCACCCCCACACACTACACACTGCCACTCCCACACACTCCACACTGCCACCCCCACACACTCCACACTCCCACCCCCACACACTACACACTCCCACTCCCACACACTCCACACTGCCACCCCCACACACTCCACACTGCCACCCCCACACACTACACACTCCCACCCCCACACACTACACACTGCCACCCCCACACACTGCACACTGCCACCCCCACACACTACACACTGCCACTCCCACACACTACACACTGCCACCCCCACACACTACACACTGTCACTCCCACACACTCCACACTGCCCACCCCACACACTCCCACACTGCCACCCCCACACACTACACACTGTCACTCCACACACTCCACACTGCCACCCCACACACACTCCACACTGCCACCCCCACACACTCCACACTGCCACCCCCACACACTCCACACTGCCACTCCCACACACACATCTACGACCACCCCCAACACACCCTGAATTCCAAAGGCAATTGAAGGAGGGGTGTGCGTCCTTCCTCCCCCCCCCCACCATCACAACCACTATCAGAACCCCCCCACCTACCCACCAGCACCCCAGGCTCTTACCTGCAGTGACTGTGACCAGGGAAAACTTGCACTTTCTAAAGATTCTTGTATGTGTTGTGTACTGCCCACTAGTGTCAAGTACTGTGTTGCCCACCAGTGTCAGGTACTGTGTTGCCCACCAGTGTCAGGTACTGTGCTGCCCACCAGTGTCAGGTACTGTGCTGCCCACCAGTGTCAGGTACTGTGCTGCCCACCAGTGTCAGGTACTGTGCTGCCCACCAGTGTCAGGTACTGTGCTGCCCACCAGTGTCAGGTACTGTGCTGCCCACCAGTGTCAAGTACTGTGTTGCCCACCAGTGTCAGGTACTGTGCTGCCCACCAGTGTCAGGTACTGTGCTGCCCACCAGTGTCAAGTACTGTGTTGCCCGCCAGTGTCAAGTACTGTGCTGCCCACCAGTGTCAAGTACTGTGTTGCCCACCAGTGTCAGGTACTGTGCTGCCCACCAGTGTCAGGTACTGTGCCCGCCCACAGTGTCAAGTACTGTGTTGCCCGCCAGTGTCAAGTACTGTGCTGCCCACCAGTGTCAAGTATGTGTTTGCCCCCAGTGTCAGTACTGTGCTGCCCACCCGTGTCAGGTACTGTGCTGCCCAAACCCGTGTCAAGTACTGTTGGGT
>NW_026508969.1:0-14982 GCF_026875155.1 Cherax quadricarinatus
AAGGGGGGGGGGTCTTGCTGGGTCTTGACAGCTGCAGGGTAGGTAGTGGTGTGGTCTTGCTGGGTCTTGACCAGCTGCAGGGTAGGTAGTGGTGTGGTCTTGCTGGGTCTTGACACAGCTGCAAGGTAGGTAGTGGTGTGGTCTTGCTGGTTTGCAGTGCAGGGAGGTAGTGGTGGTTGGGTCTTGCGGTCTGACAGCTTTCAGGGTAGGTAGTGGTGTGGTCTTGCTGGGTCTTGAACCCCTGCAGGGTAGGTAGGGGGTGTGGTCTTGCTGGGTCTTGACCAGCTGCAGGGTAAAGGGAGTGGTGTGGTTTTTGCTGGTCTTGGGCCAGCTTGCAGGGTAGGTAGTGTGTTTTGGGCTTCTGGGTCTTGACACAAACTGCAGGGTAGGATGGTGTGGTCTTGCTGGGTCTTGACACAGCTGCAGGGTAGGTAGTGGTGTGGTCTTGCTGGGTCTTGACAGCTGCAGGGTAGGTAGTGGTGTGGTCTTGCTGGGTCTTGACACAGCTGCAGGGTAGGGAGTGGTGTTGGGCTTCTGGTCTTGAACCCCAGCTGCGGGTAGGTAGTGGTGTGGTCTTCTGGGTCTTGAACAGCTGAGGGTAGGTAGTTTGGGGTGGTCTTCTGGGTCTTGAACAGCTGCAGGGTAGGTAGTGTGTGGTCTTGCTGGTCTTGACACAAACTGCAGGGTAGGTTTAGATTGGGTGGTCTTCGGGTCTTGACCCCAGCTGCAGGGTAGGTAGTGGTGGTCTTCTGGTCTTGACACGCTGCAGGGTAGGTAGTGGGTTGGTCTTGCTGGGTCTTGACCCCTGCAGGGGAGTAGTTTGGGGTGGTCTTCTGGGTCTTGAACAGCTCAGGGTAGGTAGTGGTGTGGTCTTGCTGGTCTTGACAAGCTGGGAGGTAGGTAGTGGTGTGGTCTTACTGGGTCTTGACCAGCTGCAGGGTAGGTAGTGGTGTGGTCTTGCTGGGTCTTGACACAGCTGCAGGGTAGGTAGTGGTGTGGTCTTACTGGTCTTCTGACACAGCTGGGCTGGGAAATGTAGTGTGTGGTCTTACTGGGTCTTGACACTAGCTGCAGGGTGAGGTAGTGGGTGTGGTCTTGACTTAGGGTCTTTGACACATGCTTCAGGGTAGGTAGTGGTGTGGTCTTACTGAGGTCTTGACACATCTGTTCAGGATAGGATAGTGGTGTGGTCTTGCTGGGTCTTGATCACAGCTGCAGGTAGTAGTGGTGTGGTCATACTGGCGGTCTTGGACACAAGCTGCAGTGTAGGTAGTGAGTGTGGTCTTTCTGGTCTTGAACCCAGCTGCAGGGTAGGTAGTGCTGTGGTCTTGCTGAGTCACCTTGAGCACAGTACTGCCCAGGGTAGGTAGTGGGTGTGGACTTGCTGGGTCTTGACACAGCTGACAGGTAGGATAGTGGTGTGTCTTCCTGGGTCTTGTAACACAGCTGCGGGTAGGTAGCTGGAAGTGGTCCTTGTCTGGGTCTTGACACATGGCAGACAGGTGTAGGTAAGTGGTGTGGTGACTTGCTGGTCCTTGACACAGAGTTGCTGCAGGGACGTGAAGTGTAGTGGTATTGCTGTCTTGAACACAGCTTGTGCTGGGTCGGTAGTGGTAGTGTCTTGCTGGTCTTAGACACAGCAGCAGGGTAGGTAATGGTGTGGACATTGCTGGTACTTGACACAGATGGCAGGGTAGTTAGTGGTGTTGAGTCTTGAGCTGGTCATGACACACGCCTTGGCATCGTGGTGTTTAGTGGTGAGGTCTTGCTGGGTCTATGCCACAGCTGCAGGTAGGTAAGTGAGTGTTTGTGCCTTTAGCTGGGTCTTGCACAGATGTCTCAAGGGTAAGGAATTGAGTGGTCTCAGCTGTGTCTTGACACAGACGCAGGGAGTGTAGTGGTGTGGTCTTGGCTGGGTCTTGACAACAGCTCAGGAGAGAAGTAGTGTGTGGTCTTGCTTGGTCTTGTTCACTGCAAGCAGGGGTAGTAGTGGTGAGTGGTCTTACTGAGGGTCTATGACACAGCTGCATGGTAGGTAGTGGTGTTGGTCTATACTGGGTCTTGACACAAGCTTCAGGGTATGTATGGTGTGTCTTACGGTACTTGACACAGCTGCAGGGTAGGTAGTGGTGTGTCATTACTTAGGAGGTCTTTGACCACAGCTGCAGGTAGGTAGTGGTGTGGTTCTTGCTGTCTGACATCAGCTGCAGGGTAGGTAGTGGTGTGGTCTTACTGGGTACTTGACACATGCATGCATGGTAGGTAGTGTGGTGGTCTTTCTGGGTCTTGACACAGCTGCAGGGCAGGTAGTGGTAGTGGTCTTTGACTGGGTTCTTGAACACAGAGCTGCAGGGTAAGGTATCGGTAGTGGTCTTGCTGGGTCTTGACACAGCTGCAGGTAGGTAGGTAGTGGTGTGTTCTTGCTGGTCTTGATCACAGCTGCAGTGTAGTATGGTGTAGGTCATAGCTGGTAATCCTTGACCCAGCTGCAGGGTAGTGTGGTGTGGTCTTACTGGAGCTGAACAGCTGCAGGGTAGGTAGTGGGTGGTCTTACGAGGTCTTGACACAGACTCATGATATCCCGTAGGTAGTGGTGTGGTGTTCTTACTGGATCTTGACGACAGCTGTCAAACAGGGTATGTAGTGGTGTGGGTCTTTACTGGGACTTGACACAGCGGCAGGTAGGTAAGGTTGAGGTCACTTGCTGTGGTCTGACACGAGCTGCACGGTAGGTAGTTGTGTGGTCTTGCTGGGTTCTTGACCAGCTGCAGGTACTGGTAGTGGTGTGGTTACTTGCTCGTGGTCTTGAGCACGAGGTGTCTGAGCAGGGTCTAGGTATTCTGTTGGTCTTTGCTGTGTCTTGAATGAACCCAGCTTGCAAGGTCGGATATTGGTGGTATTGTCGTTGCGGGTTCTTGATCACATCTGCCAGGGTAGTACGTGGTGATGGATCAATTGCATGGTCTTGACACAGTCTGCCCGGGATAGGTAGTATGTGTGGTCTTGCTGGTCTTTGATCACAGCTAGCAGGGTATGAGTAGAGGTGTGTGTGTGGTCTTACTGTTGTTCCTCGGACACAGCGTGCAGGAGGTAGGTATGTGTTGTCTTACTGTGTCTTTACCAGCAGGCAGGGTAGGTAGTGAGTGTGGTTCTTTTGGCTGTGGTCCTTGACACAGCTGCAGTAAAGGTAGTGGTTGTGATCTTGACTGGTCTTGACATCAGTCTGCAGTGTAGTAGTGGAAGGTGGTCCTTGCTGGGTCTTGACATCAGCTGCAGGCTTAGGTAGTGTGTGGTCTTGCTGGCCTTGACACAGCTGCAGGGTAGGTCAAGTGTAGTGTGGTCTTACATGGGTCCTTGAACAGCCGCTTCAGGTACGGTAGTTGTGTGGGGTCTTGCTAAGGGTCTTGACGAACAGCTGCAGGGTAGGTAGTGGGTGTGGTCTTACTGGTCTTGGACTTAACAAGCTTGAGCTGCATGGGTTCAGTGTAGTTGTTGTGGTCTCTTCTCAGGTTCTTGTACACAAGCTAGGAGCAGGTATTGTAGTGAGTGGTCTTACTGGGTCTTGACCACACTTCCAGGAAGTGTAGTGGTAGTGGTCTAGCTGGTGTCTTGACACAGCTGCAGGGAAGTAGTGGTGTGGTCATACAGGGTCTTGACACAGCACAGGGTCATGGTGGGGGAGAGTAGTGGTGTGGTTCTTAGCTGGTCTTGACACAGCTGCAGTGTTTAGGTCGAGTGGGTCTAACCTGGGTACTAGACACTCGCTGCAGGGTCCGGTAGATGGTGGTGGTCCTTGCTGGGGTACTGACACACGCTGCAGGGTAGCGTGGTAGTGTTGGGCTATACTGGGGTTCCTGGACACAGCTGCAGGGTAGGTAGTGGTGTGTCTTGCTGTGTCTTGACACAGTCTGGCAAGGGTAAGGCAGTGGTGTGGTTCTTACTGGGAGTCTTGACACAGCTTGCAGGGTAGGTATGGTGGTGGACTTGCTGGTCTCCGACACCTGCTCCAGGTAGCTAGTGGTGTGGTCTGCTGGTTACTTGACACACAGCTGCAGGGAGTTATTTGTGTGGTCTACTGTCTTGACACATGCTGCAGGGAGGTAGTAGTGTGTCCTTACTGGTATCTTGACACATGCTGCAGGTAGGGTAAGTAGGTGGTCTTTACTGTCTTGACACAGCTGCAGGGTTAGGTAGTTGATTGTAGGTCTCTGCAGGGTTCTTGACACACTGCAGGGTAGGTAGTGTTGTGGTCTATACTAGGGTCTTGACACAGCTGCAGGGTATGTGTTCGTGGAGTGTGGTCTTCTACTGGGGTCTAGACCCAGCTTGCAGAGGGTAGGTAGTGTGGTGTGTGTCTTGCTGGGGTCTTGACACAGCTGCAGCGGGTAGGTAGTGTTGTGGTCTTTGCATTGGGTCTTGACAATAGAAAAAATACGGACCAGCTGCAGGGTAGGAACTTATTTAGCGGTCATGGACTAGCTTGCTGGGTCATGACTCACATGCGATGGTAGGTAGTGTGAGGTCTCCTTGCTTGGTCTTGACAACACAGCTGCAGGTAGTGTAGTGTTGTGGTCTTTCTGGTTCTTGACACAGACTGCATAGTAGTAGTGGTGTTGTCTTGCTGGGTCTTGACATAGCTGCAGGGTAGGTGTTGGTTGTGGTCTTGCTGGGTACTTTAGAGCCATTCAGCTAGCAGGTAGGTAAGTGGTGTGGTCTTGCTGGGTCTTGACACAGCTGCAGGGTATAGTAGTTGTGTGGTCATTTGCTGGAGTCTTGACTAATAACAGCGCTCAGGGGGTAGGTACGTGGGTGTGGGTCTTGCTTGTTACTTGTACATACAGTGCAAGTGTGACTGTGTAGTGAGAGGTCTTACAGGTCTTGACACAGCTGCAGGTAGTAGTTGTGTGTACTTACAGGGTCTTGACACAGCCGCAGGACTAGGTAGTGGTGTGGTCCTATGCTGGTCGCTTGACCACCGCTGCAGGATAGGGTAGTGGTGTGGTCTTACTGGGTCTATAGACCAAAGCGACAAGGCGTAGGTATGATGGTGTGGTCCGCTTGGCTGGTCATTGACACAAACTGTCAGGTAGGTCAGTGGGTGTGTCTGCTGTGTCTTGACATCAGATGCAGGGTTATGTAGTTGGCAGTGGTCTTACTGGGTCCTTGACACAAGCTGCAGGGTAGGTAGTGGTGTGGTCATACTGTCTTGACACACAGCATGCCAGGGTAGGTAGTGGAGTGGTCCTTGCGCTGTGGTCCTTGACACATGCTGCAGGGTAGCGTAGTGGTGTGGTCTTTACTGTACTTGACACGGCAGTGCTGCAGGTCGGTAGTGGTGTTGTACTGCTGGGTCTTGAGACACAGCTGCACAGGTAGGTAGTGGTGTGGTACTTGCTTAGGGTCTTGACACAGCTAGCAGGGTAGGTAGTGGAGTGGTCTTATACTGGTCTTGACAATACATCAGTGCCGGGTATGTAGTGGTGTGGTCATTACTGGGTCTTGAACTCAGCTTGCAGGAGTAGTAGTAGTGTGGTCCTTGTCTGCGGGTCTTGACACAGCTGCAGGTAAGGGTAGTTTGTGTGGTCATTACTGGGACTTGAACCCAGCTGCAGGGTTAGGTAGTGGTGTGGTCTTGCTGGATCCTTGACACAGCTGGCCGGGTAGGTATGGCGTGTTGTCTTGCTGGTCTTGCCATATACAGCAGCAGGGTAGAGGTAGTGTGTGTGTCATGCTTAGGGTCTTGACACAGCTCGCAGTGGTAGGTATGGTGTGGTCATACTGGTCTTGACACAGCTGCAAAGGTAGGTAGTGGTTGGTCTTGCTGGGTCTTGACACAGCTGCAGGGTATGTAGTGGTGTAGTGGATCTTGCCCGGGTCTTGACACATGCTGCAGGGTAGGTAAGTGGTGTGAGTACAGTGCTGGTTGTCTTGACACAGCTGTAAACAAGGTAGGTAGTGGTGTGGATCTATGCCATGGGTCTTGACACAGCTGCAGGTAGGTGTAGTGTGTGGTCTTAACAGGGTCTTGATCACAGCAGCGAGTAGGTAGTGGTGTGGTCTTGCTGGTCTTGACACAGCTGCAGGTATGGTAGTGTGTGGTCTTGCAAGGGTCTTGAATCACAGCTGCAGGGATAGGTAGTGGAGGTGGTCCCTTGCTGTGGTCTAGACACAGCTGCATATGTAGGATATGGTGTGGCATGCTGGTCTTGACCCAGACAGCAGTTGGTAGTGGTGTGGTCTTACTGGGTCTTGTAACACAGCTGCAGGGTAGGTAGTGGTAGTGGTACTTAACTGACGGCTTGACATCTAGCGACAGGGTAGGTAGTGTGTGGTCTAACTGGGTCATTGACAGCATAAATAAGCTGCCGGTAGGTAAGATGGTGTGGTCTTGCTGGTCTGAACACAGCTGCAGGAGTTAGGTATGTGGTGTGGTTTATGCTGGTTCTTGACACCAGCTGGCAAGGGTAGAGTAGTGGAGTGGTCTTATCTGTAGGGTCTAGAAACACAGCGCTGCCGTAGTAGTGATGTGTGGGTCTTGCTGGGTCTTGACACAGCTGCAGGGTAGGTAAGTGGTGTGGTCTTGCTGGTCTTGAACCAGCTGCAAGGGTAGGTAAGTGGTGTGGTCTTGCTGTGGTCCTTGACACAGCTTTCAGGGTAGGTAGTGGTGTGGGTCTTGCTGGTCTCTACACAGGCTGCTAGGGTAGGTAGATGGTTTTGTCTTACTTGGGTTCTGACACAGCTGGTCTAGGGTAGAGCGTAGTGGTGTGGGTCTTACATGGGTCTTGACACAGCTGCAGGTCCGGTAGAGGTAGTGGTCTTATCCTTAGCTGGGTCTTGACACAGCTGCAGGGTAGGTAGTGGTGTGGTCTTGCTGGTCTTGTACAGTCAAAAAAATGGTTTACCCTACAATCCAACAATTAGTAAAATGACAAATACTGTATAATTGTTTAGAAAAGTTATCATAGGAGTAAAGTAATCTTATCCATTGTCAGAAAATAATAATTAATAAAATAATAAAATATAATTATAATAACAATATTAATAATAACCTGATCAATAATAATAATCTAGATGTACATGGTACAACTTATACATTATCACCACCATTATTTTATAATAATATAATAATTCGGTCATTACCTTGAACTGCTAGATGAAAATCACTACAAAAAAATCTATGAACGGGACACAATAATGAACGGTGAAACTGCAATGACAAAATAAATAACAAAACCAGTATTGATACACTTACCGATATTCCTACAGTGCAAAACATTGGACAGAATGACCCGGGTGAATGAGCGATCCCATTAATACCTTTAAGGATGACTATTCCAAAATATAATCATTCTCGAAACATCAATGTTATTTATATATCATAAGCAAATATGATTAACTTATCAGTCTTGATCTTGAAAACTAAGTAACACTATTAAATAAAACACTCGACACAAACTAAGACTGACTTGACTAGCCAATTATACAGTGCTCGTCACAGTGTTTATGTACCGGGGTAAAGCGCACCCGGCATAATGCACGTGACGACAATCAAAGGGCCAACCATACAGGGGAAGGTCTTTTTTCGTCAGTGCATTATGCCCGGTCAACAGCATTAGCATGACGTAGCGGGCCTGCCGCTACACTCCCACAGTGACGACCACAGTGCTCACTGGGCTGCCATGGTGAGAAGAAGTGTTTGCACTTCCTATTGTTTCTCCATCCCATCATTTATAACGGTGTTCCCCTTTGTTTTGGGTATACATATTTGATTTATGTGGTAAAAAGAAGTCTTTAACGCCTGAAACTATAGCTCACACATGGCTTCCAAAAAGCTGGGCACCAGTACAAAGAAACAGTGGTAGAATGTTTGGTGTGTTTGAGCGTTCCGTGAGGAACTCGGTGGACAGGTTTCAGGCTGGGTCTGGTGGTGTCGATACACACGTTTTGTCTGCCAACCCCTCGGCCTGCCATCTCGAAGAGACATCTGTTCGTACCTTAACTGTTTTAAAAAGCAGTTAGAGAGAACACCTAACTATGCAGGAGAATTGAAAGAAAAACCTACCCACATCTCTCTCAAGGTGTCCAGTAAGACTGTGTAGCAGACGTGTCTCAGAACATGGCTCCAGTAGTGCACCGCCAGGTTAAGAAACTGATTGCTCCAAAAGAATAACACTGGACGAAAGTGTAGGCTGGATTAAACAATCGAAATACATTTCAGTGGAATCCATCAAGCAGTGGTCTGAAGTACTTGTAGTGATGAAGCAACTGCCTTCACCGTCCAACCTGTAACAACCGTGGGAGACATGATGTACCAGCCTAGAGGTAGTGAACGACTGCTAACCACACCTCTACACCTTTGAGACCACCAAACACCCAAACTTTTCATAGTTTCATGGAGTGTTTCAGTGCTCCGAGTGTTGTGAACCTCCTTGTACATCCCAAAAACCAGTTATGAACCAGTTACCAAATACTTGAGTTATTGCGGGACAATTTTACAGAGGACGTTTGACAAGATGGTGGGGCTACGGGCTAAACGGTGCCACTACATCCTGGCATACTAATGCAGATGGAGATCCGTGTCATATACAGCTAAATCTGTAGACTCAGTATGCTACAAAGGACTGTAATAAGTGAGGTTCTTTAATGACTGCCAGGCGAATTCACCCAGACCTAAACCCAATTGAGACCACTGAGTGGTACAATAGTGACTACGAAAGTTTGCTGGGCAAGGATGATCAGTTCCATCCTGCAGCTAGGATGCTGCATGCTACATGAGGCAAGGATATTATTACCTCGCTCCAAAGCCCTGTCCAAGAGGAATTTCTGTAAGAGTCTTCGCTGCCCGCTGAGGAGTATATGCAGTGATTAACGTAAGGGACGGGCAAGCAACAAGTATAAAAGCCTAGTGTGCAATATATATATTCTATTCTTTCACGTATGTGTTTTGTGTTTTGGTAACGTGTGTGGAAGGAGAAGTCGGCATAATGCCGTGACGAGTACTCTGATATATGTATAATAACAATGTCTTAGGTCAGGCTTGTCAGGAAACAAGACAAGTAGAATCTTTGACGGCGGGTCATAATCTTTTGTCGGTCTTAGGCTTTTTTGTCTTTGACTCGATAGCTTACCCCGTCCACATCGAAACCTTTTGATGGGGGGGGGGGGGGGGGGGATTTTTTCTTATATTTCCCTTTAAAAACTACATAACAATTATAACCAATTTCTAGTAGACAAGGTTGATTCCGTCCATGGGTCCGTCAAGGGTCCGTCCAAGTTCCGTCCCAGGTGGTCCGTCCCAGGGGTCCGTTCCTCAGGTCCGTACCCCAGGGGTCACCGCCGCAGTAGAGTCCGCCCAGGGGTCCGTTCCCAAGGATTCCGTCCATAGAGTCCAGTCCCAGGGGTGTCCGTCCCAGGGTCCGATCCAGGGGTCCGTCCCAAGGTTCGTCCCAGGGTCCGTCCAGGGTCCGTCCAAGGGGTCCGTTCCCAAGTACCGTCCAGGGTGCCGTCCCAAGGTTCCGTCCCAGGGTTACCGTCCAAGGCGGTCCTCCAAGGTTGCCCGTCCCAAGGGGTCCCCGTACCCCAGGTACCCGTCCCAGGGAGTCCGTCCAAGGGTTTCCGACCCAAGGTTCCGTCCCAGTGTCCGTTCCTTCAGGGGTCCTGTCCCAGGGGTCCGTCCCAGGAGGATCCGTCCCAGACCATTCGTCCTACTAAGTCTCTTGATCTCTAACACTGGTGAAAATATACACTGTATTATTCCTGGGAATTATTGTGTGTGAATTGTATGATTATTTTTAGTTCATCTATCACAGTTTGATTTTAGTTGAAGAATTAATATCATATCTGATTCCAATTTATACATTTTTGTATATTCCAGGAGGACTTATATTAAAGCACGTGAGATATAAAGTGTTTATTGAATGAGTCCAACAATCAGAAAGAGGATATAGTTGACGTAATGTCTTCTCTACCAATAGAGGAGATGCACAGGTCCAATACACTTTTAGCAGTTCACTAATCTCATATTGACTAAATGGTAATAGAGAATATCTTACAATGAGCGAAATATTATTTTAGTACTATACACGTGAACAATATAGAACTTACACAGAACTGTATCTGGTCAAAATACTGAAAATATTATATCACGGTTGTGAGAGTCACATGCGCCGAGTGGTCACTCTCACGGCTTCTTCAATCACTTTGGAGTGCAGCTAGCACATGAGTGTCACTCTCAAAAACGGCTCTCATCACTTGGATGCAGCTAGCACATAGTGGACACTCCTCAACGGCTCTCAATCACTTGATGCAGCTGCACATGAGTGGTCACTCTCAACGGCTCTCATCACTTGGATGCAGCTGCACATTGATGGACACTCTCAACGCTCTCATCACTTGGAAGCAGTCAGCACATGAGTGGTACCACTCTCAACGTCGCTCTCATTCACTTGGATAAGCATGGCTGCAACATGTAGTGGTCACTCTCAACGGCTCTCATCAACTTAGTGGATGCAGTGCTGACACATGATATAGGTCACTTTCAGCTGGCTCTCATTCACATGGAGCATCTGAGCCTGAGTGTGGTCACTCTCAGCGTCTTTTCATCAATTGGAGGCAGCTGCCCCTGTAGTGGTCACTAACTCAGCGGCTCTCATTCACTTGGAGGCAAGCTGCGCACTGAAGTAAGGTCCCTCCTCAAGTCGGCTCACATCTCACTTGGATGCGCTAGCACATTTTTGAAGTGGTCACTCACAGCGGCTTCTCATCACTTGGAGGCATCTGAGCCTGAGATGTGATACGCAGTCTCAGTGGTCTCATCACATTGGAGGCTCTGCTGCACCCTGAGTGGTTGACTCTCAGCGTATCATCTCATCACTTGGAGGCAGCTGACGCTGATGGTCGTGATCTCGAGCGGCTCTCATCACTTGGAGGCAAGCTGACGCTGATTGTCGTTCTCAGCGGTCTCGACACTTGGAGGCAGCTGCGCACTGAGTGGATGCACTTCCAGCGTGCTCTCATTCACTTGGAGGGCAGCTGCTCTCTGAGTGGTATTGCTCTACAGCCGGCTCTCATCACTTGGAGGCAGCTTAGACGCTTGAGTGAGGTCGTACTTGCCCAGCAGCGTCACATCACTTGGAGGACGAGCTGTTGCACGTGAGTGGTTCGAGCGTCCTTCTACTAGGGCTACATCAGCAATGGGGAAAATCCGTCGAGGGCCTCAGTATTTCACATCATAAGGTAAAATATTCTGATCATATTTGAGTAGTATCTACACAGTGCAAGAGAACACCATACGTACAGGTATTCAAGGACATGAATTGCAGCTCTGTCCAACGGAGAAAGTTTGAGAGATCTGAGTGGGTGAGTAGCAGGTAGCGAAAGCAAGAGTCTGTGACCTCTCCCACAACACCAACACACACATGAGGCAGTAGCAACTACCTCGCTCAAAATACGATTAGCTTTAAAGAACTCTGGAAATACTTCTGTCCAAACAGATCCATCAGAGCAAACGCGCAGCTATCACCTACGGTTAGGTTACAAATTTGTCAAGGAACAGTGTACAATGTTTTCCAGCCGCGGGTCTAGATATATACATCATCACGCCAATGGACCTTTTGGTCAACTGGACTTCCGTGTCCACACCTTTAAAAAAATTTAAGATTATAGATTTAACCATTTTACAGCGCAGTGGACCTTCCACCGCGTGCAACACCTGACGTCTCACTCACATACCTATACTCCCATGTTTTCTATGTACTCTGATAAAATGATGAATACAACTTGTTGCGACTACGATACCGTTTCTCTACTACAGGTGCTTTCTAGTATACACTCAATGAGTGTATTTTACATACTTGTTCAGTGTATACTGCCTTGAAACCTTAGTAACGTTCCCAGTACTCGGTAGCGCAGATACTTTCTCGGCTATAAAAGTGCGCGCCATGTTTTCCCACCAGAAAGAGTCTTGGAATATCACTATAATTACGCCCTTAAGATCAAGGTAGAGCTTGGTACGTTTAGCATGACGTACAGGAAGTAATTAGTCCTTATATAATATGGATTACTGATTTACCGTATGATGCTCTTCTGTCGTGTCCTTACATGCCGAATATACGGCGAAAGATGTGCCGGTAGGCAAAAATCAGGTGATACTTCGTGTACAGGATGGCGGACACAGATGGTGGAGGAGCGTCCTTACCAATCACCAATCACCCAAGGAACTATGTAAAACCGAACCATGTGAAAAACATTAAGTCTTAACAGACCATTCAAGCAATTGAACATTTCGAAAATCTCTGATTGAGTGGACTTGAGTGGAGAATCATCAGGTAGAGTGGACATGAGTGGAGAATCATCAGGTAGAGTGGATATGAGTGGAGAATCATCAGGTAGAGTGGGCACAAGTGGAGAATCATCAGGTAGAGTGGATATGAGTGGAGAATCATCAGGTAGAGTGGACATGAGTGGAGAATCATCAAGTAGAGTAGATGATGGTGAATATTCTATATTTCTTTAGGTAATCCCATTAATCCCTATCCACAATCTCCAAGCAATTCATTCCCTCCTTCCTTTACTAACATACTTATCATTCCATTTCATTCCATCCATCTAACACGCTGTCCTTCCCTACCCCTCTCTCCTTGCCACTGCTGCCCTCTCAGACACGAACACGTGCTGCCTCCCTGGGTAACCTAGCATTGTTCCTCCCCTGTATGTGATAGCGCTGTGATTATATGATATAATTAGTAAGGAACATAACCCAGGAGTAATGATTTGTTACCTCAGTAATGTAATCAGGGAAACTCTGGTCTCTTTTTTATGTTTTATCTTATAAAACGTTTGTTTCCTGTCTCACGTGAATGAATGAACACACATACACACACACACATGATGGAAGGAATAGACTCTGAAGTGTCCCTATTCGCAGATGATGTGAAGTTGATGAGAAGAATTAAATCGGACGAGGATGAGGCAGGACTGCAAAGAGACCTGGACAGGCTGGACATGTGGTCCAGAAACTGGCTTCTCGAATTCAATCCTGCCATATGCAAAGTCATGAAGATTGGGGAGGGGCAAAGAAGACCGCAGACAGAGTATAGGCTAGGTGGACAAAGACTACAGACCTCACTCAGGGAGAAAGACCTTGGGGTGACCATAACACCGAGCACGTCACCGGAGGCACACATCAACCAAATAACTGCTGCAGCATACGGGCGCCTGGCAAATCTTAGAATAGCGTTCCGATACCTTAATAAGGAATCGTTCAAGACACTGTACACTGTGTATGTTAGGCCCATACTGGAGTATGCAGCACCAGTCTGGAACCCACACCTGGTCAAACACGTCAAGAAGTTAGAGAAAGTACAAAGGTTTGCAACAAGGCTAGTCCCAGAGCTCAGGGGAATGTCGTACGAGGAAAGGTTGAGGGAAATCGGACTGACGACACTAGAGGACAGAAGGGTCAGGGGAGACATGATAACGACATACAAGATACTGCGGGGAATATACAAGGTGGACAGAGATAGGATGTTCCAGAGAGGGGACAAAGAAACAAGGGGTCACAACTGGAAGCTGAAGACTCAGACGAGTCACAGGGACGTTAGGAAGTATTTCTTCAGTCACAGAGTCGTCAGGAAGTGGAATAGCCTAGCAAGTGAAGTAGTGGAGGCAGGAACCATACATATACTGGAACCACACATATACCCAGTCAACTCTCCCAGTTTCCTAGATAACTCTCCCAATGTGCTAGGTACCCCAGCCAACTCTCCCAGTGTGCTAGGTAACCCAGTCAACTCTTTCAGTGCGTTAGGTAACAAAGTCAATTCTCCCAGTGCGTTACGTAACCCAGTCAACTCTCGCAGTGTGCTAGATAACCCAGTCAACTCTCCCAGTGTGCTAGATAACCCAGTCAACTCTCCCAGTGTGTTAGATAACCCAGTCAACTCTCCCAGTGTGCTAGGTAACCCAGTCAACTCTCCCAGTGTGATATACAACCCAGTCAACTCTTCCAATTTGCTGGGTAACCCAGTCAACTCTCCCAGTTTCATAGATAACTCTCCCAATGTGCTAGGTACCCCAGCCAACTCTCCCAGTGTGCTAGGTAACCCAGTCAACTCTTTCAGTGCGTTAGGTAACAAAGTCAATTCTCCACAGTGCGTTACGTAACCCAGTCAACTCTCGCAGTGTGCTAGATAACCCAGTCAACTCTCCCAGTGTGCTAGATAACCCAGTCAACTCTCCCAGTGTGTTAGATAACCCAGTCAACTCTCCCAGTGTGCTAGGTAACCCAGTCAACTCTCCCAGTGTGATATACAACCCAGTCAACTCTTCCAATTTGCTGGGTAACCCAGTCAACTCTCCCAGTTTCATAGATAACTCTCCCAATGTGCTAGGTACCCTAGCCAACTCTCCCAGTGTGCTAAGTAACCCAGTCAACTCTCCCAGTGTGCTAGGTACCCCAGTCAACTCTCCCAGTGTGCTAGGTACCCCAGCCAACTCTCCCAGTGTGCTAGGTAACCCAGTCATCTCTCCCAGTTTGCTAGATATCTCAGTCAATTCTCCCAGTGTGCTAGGTAACCCAGTCAACTCTCACAGTGTGATAGACAACCCAGTAACTCTCACAGTATGCTCGGTAATCCAGTCAAATCTCCCAGTGTGCTAGATAACCCAGTTAACTCTCCCAGTGCGCTAGATAACCAAGTCAACTCTCCCAGTGCGCTAGATAACCCAGTCAACTCTCCCAGTGTGCTATGTAACCCAGTCAACTCTCCCAGTGTGATAGACTACCCAGTAACTCTCCCAGTATGCTCGGTAATCCAGTCAAATCTCCCAGTGTGCTATATAACACAGACAATTGCACCAGTGTGCTAGACAACCCAGTCAACTCTCCCAGTGCGCTAGATAACCCAGTCAACTCTCCCAGTGCAATAGGTAACAAAATCAACTCTCCCAGTTCGCTACGTAACCCAGTCAATCTCCCAAAAG
>NW_026508972.1:0-13985 GCF_026875155.1 Cherax quadricarinatus
CGGGGGGACGGAGGACTCCCAACACTCAGTAGAGTACAAAAACCAAATAACCCACACAAAAAAGAGAAAAGTAACGACGACGTTTCGGTCCGGTTCTCTCTTTTATGTGTGGGTTATTTGTGTATTGTTCCAGTCACGGTATTGTGCCTTTTTGTTATTTATTCTCAGTAGAGTAGTTGAACATAAAGGGGGGGGAAAGGGGGGTATAACCATCGAACATCACTGCTAACCATACACCGGCACACCGGGCGGCAGGCATGTTACTATATCTCCAATTAAACTTATCCACATTGTCCACATCGCTCTCGGGCCGTGCAGACAGGCTGCGCAGTAGCTCCTGAATCATCTGGCTTTCTGCGCAGTTTTCATATTCGTCTCTCAACTCTTGAGTAGAGAGGACGTGCTTGGAACTGCGCTCTGACCCCTGATGGCAGGTGGCAGTTTTTTCATCATGGCAGAGAGTGGCCGCAGATGTGTGAACACTATCTGTTTGGAATTAGTGAGGGGCGTGCTTACTGCCCAGAATGTCAACATGTTGCTGACGGCGATATTGCAGGATACGTACGATATAACTAATGAAGATCTTTATGGAGTCTCACTGAATGGTGTGGCACGCATTTTCGTCAAGTTCCAGCTGAGCAGTACATATGACAACATGGTGGCCAAGTATCAGGACGTGGTTAAGACGGTTACCCCTGGCGTTAGTGTCCGTCTTCATGACGTATCTAGATTCTACACCTGGGTCAAGGTGCGTATGTACCTTTCGAGGCGGATGAAATGATTACGGCAGGTGTTTGGACGATATGGGACGATCCAAAATGGCGACATTGGGACGTTGGCAAGATGGGCCACTAGTTGGTTTCCCCTGATGGGACGTTTTCCCTGAAATGTCCCTAAGGCATCCTATTCCATCTTATGTGGGAATGGAGGACTTCCGGACTCAGGTGTACTTAACATACTCAGGTCAGAGGCGTACGTGCTGTGTGTGTGGGGCGTATGACCACATAGCGCCGACTTGTCCAACGAGACGTGGGAAACCTGAAGCTGAGGTGGGATCTGATGGTACTACGGATCAACTGACTTAAGCAACGGCAACGCAACGTAAGCCTTTGTCACGGGAGGCATGGAGTGTGGAGGTGGAGAGGGAGGAGGCGTCGTCGCCTGAGTGTGTGACACTGGACTTGACGAGGACGTAGGCTTGGTGTCGGCGAAGAGTGGTGAGGAGTCTGAAATTGCACACCATGTTTTGGAAGCTACAATTCAGGAGGCCCTGGATGGCTTACTGGATGTTTCGGTCAATGCTGGCTTTGATGATGTGAGTGTAGAGGCTGAGGTGGGTGGCCTCAACGAGAAGGTTGTGAGTGATGAGGGGCGGGTCTAGAGTGTGGGAGTGGAGGTCCACAGGGAAGATGCCCAGGAGGAGGTGAAGCGTGAGAAGCGTGGCTCTCGCAAGAGGACGGCTGTCATTTCTGATAGTGAGGATGTTTTGAGCTGGGCAAAAGACGGGAAGAAACCTGGCATGATCCAATGCCTAGAGAGATAGGTGGTTTAAAGAATGTAGAGCGTGAGCAAGGTGAAGGTGATGGGAAGTTTGGGGGGGAGCGGGGTGGGGTTTCTCGCCAGGGTTCTAAGTGTGTTAGGGTGTCTAAGGAAAAGCCCTCATTACGGCCTTCAAGTGTCTTACTTTAAATGTTAATGGGTTGAAGGCAGTGGGCAAATGTAAAGTTCTGGAGGGTTATTTGAGGAGATATGTGCCAGACCTTGTGTTCTTGCAGGAGCATAATTATAAATATTTAAGTGAATTGTCAATTATCGGATATGACGTGTACATGGGTTGCTCTACACGACTGAAAGGTGGTGTGGCGCTATTAATTAAGGAAGCCAGCCTGTTTCTTTTGCATAGGTGTGAGGTAGAGGAGGAGGGGCTGGTGGTTAGGGTCGGGGGTATGTGGGGAGGGGTGCGGGTGGATTTCATTGGGGTGTATGGGCTGGCAGAAGGGGACATGGGTGTTAAAAATAGATTCTTTAGGGATGTCCTTGTCTACCATTTCAGATCGCTGCCAGGTATTACAATTATAGGGGGTGATTGGAACTGTGTTGTCCGACGTAAAGATGTAGAGCCTAGGGGGAGGGGTTTTTTTGGGGGGTTTTAGGGGATCTGTTGAGAGGTGTGAATGTTGTGGATGTTGGAAGGGAGGTGAGCGGAGTGACACATACGTTTATTAATTATTAAGTGTGATTATGCGGCGAGGCTTGATCGTATTTATGTATCTCGGGGGGTGAGGGTGAGCAGTGTGTGTGCATTGAATGTAAGCTTCTCTGATCATCGTGGGGTTCTGGTGGATTTAAATTGGGAGGGTTTGCCAAAGCATTTCAGAGGTTTCTGGAAGATGAATGTTGGGTTATTGAAAACAGGGAAGGGGAGGGAATCTTTTGCGGGCGCTTGGAAAAGGTGGTGGGCTGATGGAGGGGGGGGGTTGATGTCATTGGGTGGTGGGACTCGGTCGGTAAGGGAAAGGTGAGGGATTTTTATCAGAAGAGGGGAAAGGAAGAGAGGCAGTTTCAATATAGGATTTTAAATTACCTTGAGGGTCAACTACAAGAATGCTATATGGGAGAGGGGGGGTTGCATATCCGATGGGTGAGATTGAGGGTTTGAAACAACGGATTAGGGATATTCAAAATCGCAATTTTGATGCTGCAAGGGTTGCAGGGGGCCTTGATGAGGTCTTATGGGGGGACCGTCCATCAGCGTATGTTTTGTGGGAGCAGGGGACACGTCGTAGGGCAACAGAGGTGATGAGTTTGCGGGTACAGGAGCAATTGGCGGGATATCGTCAGGGGCAGGTGCTTTTGTCTACAGAGGGTATGGGTTTTTATGTGGATGCGTGGTACGAGAAGAATGGTAAAAGTGTGGGGGTTAATTGTGAGGCGTTAGGCGCAATGGGCGAATGGGTAAACTGTAATCTAGTGCATAAGGATCGATTGAGTTTGGGTGGGCCTATAAGTGAGGAGGAAATTAGGGTGGCAGTGGACGGGATGAGCATGGGTAAATCGCCTGGTTTTGATGGCATCCCTTGTGATTTTTATAGGGAAAACTGGGAGTGTTTGCGTGAGTTTTTAGTGGAGTTATTTAATGCCATGAAAACCAGGGGTAGATTTTGGGGGGAAAAGCAGAGAACGGGTGTAGTGGTCATGGTCCCTAAAAAAAAGTCTTGTGAATGTGTGCATGACTACCGTTCAATCACCTTAATGTGTGGCAATTACAAGATCTTTGCTAAAGTGTTGGGAAATACGTTGAAAGGTGTTCTTGCCAGCGTTTTGGACGAGGGTCAATATGGAGTGCCTGGGCGTTCGATGTGTGTGGGGCAGGGGATTATACGTAGGTTTATAGATGAAAGTGGGGGAAACATTAAGGGTGGGGTTTTAGCATTAGAATGGCATGCAGCGTATGACTGTGTGGAGTGTGAGGCATTGTGGAAGTTTATGCAATGGCAGGGGTTTGGGAGGGAAATCGTCAGTTGGACTAAGGTGTTGTATGAGAAGGCAACAGTTAGGGTACAAGTGAATGGTAGATTAGGTCAACCTGTTAGGATGGAAAGGGGCTTAAGGCAGGGATGCCCTGTGTCGCAGCTTCTAAACCATACCCCCGGCCGGGATTGAACCCGCGGTCATAGAGTCTTAAAACTCCAGCCCATCGCGTTAGCCACTAGACCAGCTAGCCACAATAAGATTCATCCAACTAGGTATATTTCTACACCATAGGAAGGTTAGCACAGGCACCACTGTGACCACAAATGCAAGTTTTTACAGACGAATCTCCAGCTAGTGTGGCCGTGACGAACTCTAGCTCAAGTCCCTTCACTGCCGTCAACATGACTCAAGAAATCGTAATGACACGAGTTCGTCACGGCCACGCTAGCTGGAGATTCGTCTTTAAAAACTTGCATTTGTGGTCACAGTGGTGCCTGTGCTAACCTTCCTATGGTGTAGAAATATACCTAGTTGGATGAATCTTATTGTGGCTAGCTGGTCTAGTGGCTAACGCAATGGGCTGGAGTTTTAAGACTCTATGACCGCGGGTTCAATCCCGGCCGGGGGTATGGTTTGTTTGCAATCGTGTCATTACGATTTCTTGAGTCAGTCGCAGCTTCTCTTTGCATTACTCCAGGACCCGTTCTATAGGGTTGTGCGTTGGGGCGTACGGGATGGGATGGTGTGGGATGGGGTGTCTGTGGAACCGGAGATCGTTGGATATGTTGATGACACCACAGTGCTATTTAGAAGGTCAGAGGATTTACCTAGGGTTAGTGAGCTGGTGGAGAGTTTTGGCATGGCAACAGGGATGACGCTTAATAGAGACAAGTCGATGTTATTGAGGGTGGGGGATGGTGTGGGTGGGGTATACGAACAGGGTGAAGGTTGGTCCCTGGTAAGTAGACTTAAGGTATGTGGGGTTGTTCACATGGAAAATATCCTGGAGGCACGGAAGGTGAATTCGAAAGAAGCTGTAGATAGGGTTTTGGGTAGATTAGCGGGTTTGCATACAGGAGGTTTGATGCTGCACCAGCGTGCTATTGTGGTGAATGTGAAACTGTATAGTAAGCTATGGCATGTGGCAGGTATATATCCCTTGGAAACATGTGATGAGAAGCGTCTGTTGAAGCGTGTGTATCACTATATTTGGGGTTCGGGTTGTGAATGGTTGTCGAGAGGAGATGTGTGTTTACCGGTACGCCAGGGAGGGCTGGGGTTAAGCGTTGCATCTGGGTTTGTTGGGTATTACTTTAAAACAAGTTTTTTGGGGGGGAGGGCAGAACACGGTACGGTCGGAAAATGGGTAGAATGGACTTGTCTTTGGGTGGAAAATTTTTGGGGACTGCCCCCAATGGCCCTACCGGCAAACTCTGTTGACACCGAGCTCTGAGGGGGGCCCTCACCCTCACAAGTGGCTTATAGGCAAATTTTTCACAAATGAGGGTATGCAAAAAACCCTGCCGCATGCAGATAAAGGATAAACTTACTTGGGTTGGCATATATCCTGATCTCAACCCCCCAATTTTAGCTTTACCCCCTTTGGATTTTCCCCTAAAAACCCACGTGCAACCGGGGCCAAATTTTCCTGCAATATTCAATCGTATTAGGGCCCTCCCTGCACCTCAGAAATTCCTATATCCAAGGGGTATGTATCCCCTAGTATAACAGCAGACTCAGACCTACTTCTAACTGCTTGAACATGGTACTTACTGGGCTGCTCTGCCACTAAAACCGGGCCCACAGATAAACTCACTCACAATCTCCCCAGACAGGCCAGAAATTACAGTAAAGGAGGTCTTGTCTTACTGAAGGGCCGAGGAGGAGGTCATCTAGGGTACATCGGGGTCCTTCCCATTTTTCCCCCAAGTCTCAGATGTGAAAACGTGGGGCGCCTCTGGATCAGGGCCCCTTTTTCCCATTGGGTGTTGTTTTAAAAGAAGAACGACTGGCCCCTTCCAGACCCCTCTCTTTTCGTTCAAACTAGGGCTGCCATTCTCCAGCTAACTTACCTAGTTTTCCCTAATTATCGCCTATTACTCCCCTATTTAAAGGGTCTTAGGTCTACATTATATTATCTACACATCCTTTAAAAACCTAATTTAGTGTACTAATAAAACTCCCTACTCCTTCCTAAAGTAAATTATAAATTAAATACATCCCACCAAGAACCAAATTCCCAAACAAAGAATGCTTCCTGTTTGGGGGGGGGTATAAAGGGCCAAAACCAGCTCAGCCGTCCATCGGCCAGCGGGATCGCCCTGTGGAACTTTAGGGACCAAATAAATTTCCACATCCCCCGCCGGCGAATGGGCGCTAAGTCTAGATCAAGTTCACCTTCCGCAACCCCCCACGGCGGACCCGGCACGGTGCCCCGGCCACCTCGTCGAGCAGACTCCGGTCAACTTCACCGTCCTTTTTCCCTTGTGGACCTTGGGGGGTTGTAAACTTGTTGGTTCCCGGGTGGCTTAGCCCCCTTTCCCTTAATTTTTAACATCTTTCGCATGTCTAGCCTTTGATGGGGGCGGCCCCGAATTTCCCCCCCCGTGGCCCACAGCCTTTAGCCTTTTCCCCCACTGTTACGGGTTTCCCCGGTTTTAAAGACAATCTTCTCCCCTTTACGCCCCTTAAAAGGTTTTCCCCAAGGGGGCCGAGTGTTTCATACCTACCTTTTCAGTTTCCCCTGGCGGTTCATCGTGTATACGGGTACTCATTATCACTTACCCCCCAGCTACATGGGGACAGTTCTCCTCTATCTGGCGTGGCGGGGAATTCAGGGGAAATCCTGCCGCTATGATGTACCCTTTTGGGACTGAAAAACCCAATTCCTTTCCAAAAACGTCCTCGTGTGACGGGAAAGTCATTAACGTTTGACCCCCACCGGATACCTACTTTTCTGACTGTGTCAGGGGAAATTCCCGGTCTGCTAGTTTCACGTAAAGGGTCTTTCTCGTTTGTTGCTGCGCAAGACCTTCCTGTAAGCCCGGGGTAATGTCCTCCCCCAAAAGCTGTAATGCCCTGTGAGTCCCCCAATTTGACTGGCATCCACCAATCAAAAGTTTTTGGGTGGGGACCTGATTTTAACCCCCTCCCAACACATACCACTTTCTTCGGGGCCCTTAAAATTTAAATTTAGCCCCCAACTTCTTTGTTATAAAGGAACTTGTGCCCGGGTCAAAAATAAGGGGTTCTTCGGCCCGGGCCCATTCAAAACCCTTTTCCCAGACTGAGTGGGCAGCCCTCCGTGATTCTCACTCATTGGGATTCACCCCCACTAATCCGCTGTCTACCTTTTCAGGCTCAGATCATTTTCTATCTCTACTGAGAGTTCCCCAACTATTTTGGGGTTCCCTTTAAAATTTTTTGGGACATAGCCATAGGTGTTTCCTTTGCAACAGTCCCCCTCACGGGGGTGCCACATTCTCTCGCAAAGTGTTCCCCAAAACACTTGAAGCAGGTCTCAACCCCTTAGTCTCTGTTGCCTACTGCTCAGTTTTAAAAATACTCCGGCAACTCGTACCGAGTGTTCCCTTGCAGAACACCATTTTCGGCAGGTCCCCTCTGAGTTCTGCTTGAGGTTTTTTCCCTTTAACACCTTTTTTCCCATAGTACACTCCAACGTTAGTCGTAAAGCTTAACTGATCTCCGAGACTTTGAGCAACTTTGGGTTTTTATGTGGGAGGTGGACCTTCTCTACACCTATACTCAAAGAGAAACGAGATCTCCAACCCCTCAAAAATTTTGTTTTATCTGAACCTATTCGTCTGTATTTTAAGTGTAACTCATGACTTCGTGCTAGCCATTTTCCTCTAAATCACCTGGCTAAAGACCCCTTCTGAGTCCTCCCCCAACCCTGCAAAATTTTGAAACATTTTTTCAAGCTCATAATTTTAAAATGGAACTTCCTAGGCTTTAACGGTCTGCGCAAGCCTCTAGATCCAACAAAAAACCCCATAAAGTATAGCTACCTTTTTTTCCCCAGTGTTGCCAAAAAAGTTTCAAATTGGTCTTTGGGGTGTTGGTAATTAGTGCAAAATTGGGAGTGCCGGGGCCAGGTCAAGGGGTTTACCCTGAGCTGCGACCCCAAATACTGCAATTGACGGCAATTTTACAAATCGTTCCTGCCCCCCTCTATTGGGTCTAAACTGATCCCCGAAAGCAATGTACTCGTTTAAAGGGTTCCGTCGAAAAGTTGGAAATTCAACTGGGGCAACTTGGGGAATAATTGACAGGTGTGGCTGTTTTGGGGGGACCTGCGGTGTTCAACCCACCCCTTTGGGAAAATACCTTTAAAGTACTAACTTACTTTGTACATATTCACTCCGATGACAATTAAAAATCATCCTTATGAAATTTGTCATAGCCCGAAAACTTCCCTGGGATTCATCATCCTCCAAAAGTGTTTCTCATATGGGAATGCTTGTTCAAGGCTTTTCCCCTTTTTTTCCCCCAAACTTTCAAGTAGTCCTGCAAATCATCACGTCTACTTACTGGTTTGGGAATAGCCTTCACCTGTTTTTCCCCGTTTGTTCAGAGCCCTTTGTATGCTGCTACGAACGTTTTAATTTGTTAACACGAACCCGACTCTCCCGAACCCCCCTCGCCCTTGTCAAGTTTAATGAGGGTGTGACCAATTTTACTTTACCCGTCCACCCCCCCCCACGCCATTCACGGGGTTAGGCAAGAATGAACGAGTCTTAAGGGTTTTCAACAAACTAACAATTCCCTTTGTTATATTTACTTACTAAATCAAAAAGTACCTGTTAGCTTCCAAAACCCCAACAAAAATGTGTACGATGTGAAAGCTTAACCAGCACTAACTGTACAATCCCGCAAATAATTACAGGGCTTAACCCCATTCAGGTATAATTCACAAACCCACTTAACATGAATCAAAGCAATGAAAAAACACCAAAAAAGTGCAGTATACAAAATTAAAAACATGGTTAACCAAGTAAATTCAACAATTAAAATTATGAAACAGAAATAAATAATGTATTAAACAGCTTGGCCTAACTGGCCCACTTACTCTGTCTAGCGGGAGGGTTTGGGTAAGGCAAATCCTACCTACTAGTGTGCTATAACTTTTAAAACCCGGCTTTAAACTCCCGAAATAATAAAGGGTTAAAACTGTCCTAGCTCTATAACTTTTGTAAAAATTTTTCACAAGCCAGCCTAATGTGGCTACCTTGCAAAACCACTGTAAATCAACACACAAGTCTCCCCTCTGAATTACTTGTAATCCTGTAAATAATTTAAAATTTACAAGCTTCTCTAGCCTCCTGGGCCCGCCCCGTAAACTATGCAAATTTAAATTCTGTGTATAGTAGCTTGGCCTAGCCTCTGTGTAACTTTGACCAGGGGCTAAATTTTAAACCCAACTTTTTTTTAAATGTTTTTAACTGGGCCTAGCATGATAGCTTAACCTAACTCTGAAAAAACGGTTTCCAAAGTGGGCCAGCTAAAGTAGCTTAACCTAACTCTGTAAGATGGTTCCTAATTGGGCCCAGGTATGATAGCTTAACCTAACTCTGTTAAAAAAGGTTCCCAACTGTGGCCAGCTATGATAGCTTTAACCTAGCTATTCCACATCAGGTTTTTTGAAGGACCCCTTTTTGAAAATTTTGGACTGCCCCCAAGTGAGTCGCCTACCCCGGCAAACTCGTTGACACCACTCTGGGGGGTACCCCCGCCTCACAAGTGGGTTTTAGGACAGATTTTTCCAAATGATTGGTATTTCAAGAAACCCGCCCGCATCCCGTATAAAAGGGCAACTTACTTGGGGTTGCAGCATATACTTGCTTCAAATTCCCAAGCTTACTTTAAACCCCTTTTTGGGCTTTCCTCAGAAACCCCGGCAACCGGGGCCCCAATTCTGCAATATTCATCGTAATTTTGTCCGCCTGCACCTCAAAAATTTCCCATATCCAAGAGGGATTATCCCCCCATTTTAACTTGCAGACTCCAAAACAGCTTTTAGACTGCTAGAGACACTGGTACTTCGGGGTGCTCTGCCGCTGCAACCAGGCCCACAGATAACCACTCACAATCTTTCCCCCGACAGGCCAAAAAACTCGAGATAAAGGAGGTCTTGTCTTACTGTATGGGGGCCCGACGGGGGAGGTCATCTACGGTACATCGAGGGCCTCTACCCGATTTCCCCAAATCTCAAGTGAAGACACGGGGGGCGCCCTCTGCTGATCACGGCAGCCCTTTTCCCTTGGGCTTCTTAAGAAAACGAGCTGGTCTTTTAAAATAGGGACACTGGCTCGGGGGTGGGGGGGGAGGTAGTTGTAGGGTTGTGGGTTTGTATCCGAGTTGCATGGAGTGATAATGGGGGGGGCCTAAGGGGTTTCGATTTAAAGGGTGTGGGGCGGGAGGTAATTTTAAATTTTCCAAATATATTGCCGTCGGGGAGGATTTGGGAATAGGCGTGTGCAGGAGGGGCGGGAAAAGTTGTAGTGTGGGGGATGACACTGTTTTCCCTGCATATATTTTTGTGAAAGGTTGGAACCAGTGAGGATGGGTTTTGCAGGGTTTTAGTATGGTGGGGGGGGCTTTTTGTTTAGGAAATTTAAACTGGATGTTTGGGGGGGGGGGGTGCCATACAAAAGCATGGTTTTTTGGAGCCCACTCGTGTATACTTTGGGTTTTAGAAAGCACCGGTGGGGGGAATTGGGCCCTGGCAGTGATATTTTTTGGGACACAAAAAAGGAATAAGGATATCACTGGAATAGATGGTATTTAAAATTTTCAGATGGATATCGTAGCTTTCGAGTGGAGGACTTATGGGCATTACAAAATTCAGGGACGTGACGAGGCTGGCTTCTTGAGGAAGGCGCGGGCATGATTGGTGCATTTGGAGGACAAGAGGTGTAATGCGAGTTGTGTGGGTCAAGTGAGTGGCTTGGTGTCAGGGAATTTTAAAGAAATGTGTTATGCGAAGTGAGGGGTTGAGAAACTGGTATGAGTAAGATGGAGCTTTAATTTAGCAAGGAATGAAGTCTGGTACTTTATGTGACTGTGAGCCTCTTGTGTGCAAGATGACTGTGAAGGTTCTTATTATGCTAATGTATCATTTTTAACAAATGTACTTCCTGTGTCTTGCAGGGTGTGGCTATGTATGAAGCATGTTTAAGAAAGCTTCTGTATTAAGATATGTTGATTTACGTTCTATCTTTTTTTTTGGGATTTTATTGGATTTTAATTTTTATATATTATTATTAATACTTAGTACTTCTATGAAGTGATGGTATGTTTCCGTAGACTATTTTATTATGCTATATTGTTATGTAGGGGTTTAATTACGCTTTTGGAGAGGTATACTGTGTCTATGTATACCGCTGTATTCATTGTGGTTTTTGTACGTATGTTATACATGTGTTTATGCATTTGTCTTTCCTGGGTTATGCAGGAATGTGGTTATGTATGAAGTGTGTTTCAGAATGTTTCTATTTTCAACAGTGTTAATTAATGTTATTTTATAGTTTTGGTTATGATGGTGACGGCAGATACAGCTGTTGGGAATAGCGGGGGGGGGGGTTGTAGTGTGTGCTGTATTCTTATAGTAAGTATTTGCACAGGGATGTTGCATACGGGTTGTTATAATGTTTCATTTCTAGTTTTCCATGAGCATCTGTTTTATGTCTGCATATTAAACTATATGCTTCCTTGTTCTGTGTTTTGTTTTCATTTATATATTGTTATTATGGGTTTGAACCACTGTAATGTAACATTTATATATTGTTATTATGGGTTTGAACCACTGTAATGTAACATTTATATATTGCTATTATGGGTTTGAACCACTGTAATGTAACTTTTATATATTGTTTATTATGGGTTTGAACCACTGTAAATGTAACATTTATATATTGTTATTATGGGTTTGAACCACTGTAATGTAACATCGTGTATTGATGTTGTGTATTATTATTTTGTTATGTTTTAAGTATTATAAAATATGTTGGTAAAACATATATACATAGGTCTAGCTATGTGATTATATAATATCTAATTATGGTGGAGGAGATAGTGGTATATGATTTATTATAGCATGTCTTTTAGTGCATTTTTGTAGTAGGATGACATATGTGGTCACAAAGCTCTTATCTGATTTTAGTTATGCATGATGAACATCCTAGGTGGCTCCAGTGTATATAGCGACTGTCGGAATGTGGAAAAAGACACTTATGTACAGTCAGGACATTTATTAAAGGAAACGTTTCGCCACGAGTGGCTATCTTCAGTCCTAATACAGAGAAGTATGTATAATGCTCGCCAAGATCAGGGTCCTGGCACGGGTCTTAATCTTGAGAATGACCCGTCTCTGGCTCCTGAAGGAGAATTGATTCTTCACTGTTGCAGCATATGCTGCTCAAGCACGTTCCGGACAGTTCACTAGTGCCTCAAAACGACTGAGGTTACTCCACCTGAGGGGGGGACTGGGCTCTGTCCGCTCTGATAACGCAGATTCATGGCACCCTGTTTCCTGCTCGTCGTAAGCACAAACCCTCAGGAGGGCGACCACTGCCGAACATGCCGTTGTTCTGGGGAAGTGATGGTTGCGAAAATATCGTGAATGCCTTGATGAGTGTTAAGAGATCCTCCGTTGGACCTGCTTTGCGGGGGGTTCGAAGCGTGGTATTAAAAGGGCGTTATAATCGGGGGACTGCTGAGGTTGTAATTCTTCATGTGCACACCGTGGCCTGTTGCTGTATGCCAAGTTGTGTCCCAGCATCCGGTGAGGGCGCCACACCTGCAATGGTTTTTTCCCCGGGAAGGAGGCCGGTGGGGGCCGTGTAGTGCCGTCGCGATTGCTTTGCCCAATGTTTCCTTTGGGCCCGTTTCCCTGTTTTTTTTTCTTTGTTGCGGTAGTGGGGAAGATGCTCCCTTTTATGACGCCTGGTTGAGTCTTCAAGGTCGGGAAAAACCTGGCATTGAGTTGGGGTTTCCTATGAGAGTTTTTGTAGTATCGCGGGTTCTCTGCACCCACGTCTGCTGAGGGGGATGCCTGCCCTACCTGCTTCTCGTCGTTTTAGCCTTCCACCTCAAAGAATTTTGTGAGCCTCTCAGGGGATAGGTTTCCAGGCAGGTGTTTCGCCTGAATTCGGGGGTCTGGGGTGGGGGGGCGATGCATCTTCAACTGGTGATGCATTCCTCGGGAGGGTGGGGCTGGCTGCAGAAACCGCAGATTTCACCACACGCAAGTGCACCCAGGAGTCCATAACGCTGGCACTTAAAACAGCGAACTGGTTCTGCCGTGAAGGTCCTGACATCGAAACCTGCCCCAAGAACCGAGGTCCAGCTGGGATGCAGCGGTCCTACTAAAGTGAATGAGGACCTGCCGGGTTGGTGCGTTGCCTGCCGATTTTGCCTTGAGACGCTGAGCTGACACGACACTTGGATGAGCTGCTACTGCCTCGAGGGAAATCATCAGCGGGTATCGCATCACTACACCCTTTGGGGACCTGCCGAGAATCCAGTTCCTCCAGGGTGAAGGACGGGCTGTCTCCATGACTTTCTTCAAGGTGATATGCATTTCCTTGTTGATAGGAGTCAGTATTGGTTCTCCCCTCAGGTTGAACCATATCTTGAACCCCATTTGTGGCCGTGTTTCCAGGTGTGTAACCACACCATAGTGGGTTTTGTGTTCCCCATAAGCTTTTACCTTGAATCTGGAAGGTGATTTTTAGCTGGTTTACTGCTCCTTGGGGGGACGGCGTGTCTTACTGTTCACATTGATCCATCCTTCCGTATTCTCTGGCTGCATGGTTAGGCTTGTCAGAACTGGAGACTTTTCCTCTGATGACACGGAGTGGTCTCGCAACTTCTTTGCTAGGATTGCGCCCCACTTTTCTAAATCCGAGTCATCCGTCGTGTCCCTGGAACATCGTGACCTCTTCCTTTCGGCAGAAGCCATGTCTGTCAACGTGGTGCTGGACTGTGATGCTTGCTGATCACGTTGTGTCTGCCTAATACAGAGAAGTATGTATGTATGTATAATGTTCGCCAAGACCGTAGTCCTGGCACGGGTCTCAATCTTGCGATGACGCGTCTCTGGCTCCCAAGGAAGAAAGGTTTCTATAATGATGCGACATATGCTGTTCAACACTCTTCTGGTCATTTCAACTGGTGCATCCTAACTATGGACACTAGCGAGGAGGAGGATATGTCGTTATCACAGGTAACAGCTTGTCTGGTTCGTTGACTCCATGGTACACTAGTGTGGCCGCAGTCATCTCTGGGCCTCTTCGGGAGGGAATATCACTCCTAGTTGCCTGCGGAGTGTCTCAGTAACTTCGCACTCTAGAAGATAGTGTTTAGGGCCGCTGGGCAACGTGCGACAGTACTGGCACATCTCCTCCTCAGCCTTGTCTACCATCATCTTGGTGTGGGGAAAACCCAAACGAAACCGATGGATGGCGGTACAAAATGCGCTCTGGCCGCTT
>NW_026508973.1:0-11235 GCF_026875155.1 Cherax quadricarinatus
CGAGAACACCGAAAAAAACTAGTAGCGAGCTGTTGAAAAGTACACAATAGCAAGGCTGCCTTTAAACAAAATGACACGCAAAATTTTGAAGCGTAGGCAAAGCTAATCAATCCCTACGAAGCTGCACAATGTTCCTGCTACGAGTTCACCCTAAGCTTTAACCGTTTCTTAAGTCCATCTCCAGTCTCGGACAGGGTACCCATAATTTCAACCCAGGATTTTCCCAAAAGGCCTGTTTTTTCCCCGGTGTAAAGGGGGCAAAAATAAACACGCAGAAAAGTTTAGACTTTATTTCCTTCACCAATTTTTGAACAGCAAAATGTACACTATTCATGAAAGTATAGTGCCTCCACGGGAAGCAAGGCAGAAATAGAAGCCCCAAAATAGCAGACCGTGCTTCAAACCAGCTCTAGAAAGGGGAAAGACAAGGGGAGACAGGAATGGTACCACATAACCCTGCGATTGCCAAAACCACTTTTATTGGGTAGAAACCCGGGCACTGTTGAACGAGGGGCCCCCCTCATCAACCTTTGCAAACCCGGTTCGCTGGTTGGGGAGATAGCCTGAAATGGGGTTGTGGTTTCCCCGAAAAATGTTACGTACTCTTTCATGCCCAGTGTGGGGGCTACCCTGGGGATGGAGGGAAGGGGTTTTGGTACCTTAGTGTGGTTGGGGAAAGGGGTGTGGCTATCCTGGGTGATGAATGGGAAGGTGTTGGCTCCCTGGGTGAGGGGGGGAAGGTGTGGGATCCCGGGTGATCGGGAAGGGTGTGGCTTTCCCCAGGGGATGGGGCAGAAAGGTGTTTGGGGTACCCTGGGTGATGGACGGAAGGTTTTTGGGGTACCCTGGGGGGATGGACGGGGAAAGGTGTGGGCTACCCCGGGGATGGACGGGAAAATGTGTGGCACCTGGGTGATGGGCCCCAATTTGGCTACCCTGGGGGATGGACGGGGAAAGGGGTGTGGGGACCCCGGGGGATGGGCGGGAAAAGGTGTGTGGTACCCGGGGGGATGGGGCGGGAAGGGTTTTTTGGCTGCCCTGGGTATGGACGGGATGTGTGGGTCCCGGGTGATGGACGGGAAGGTGTGGGCTACCCTGGGTGATGGACGGGAAGGTGGTGGATGCCCGGGTGATGGACGGGGAAAGGTTGTGGGTACCTGGGTATGGAAGAAAAGGGATGTGGTACCCAGGGTGACGGGGCGGGGAAGGTGTGGGCTAACTTGGTGTGGACGGGGGATGCGTCGTACCCTGGGTGATGGACGGGAAGGTGTGTGGCTTTTCCCCGGGTGACGGAAAGGCAAAAGTGTGTTTGGGTCCCCCGGGTGTGGACGGGGAAGTTGTGGTTTCCCTGGGTGAGTACGGGGAAAGGGGCGAGGGTACACTGGGTGAAAGGAGGGGAAGGGGTGTGGCAACCCCTTAAAACGATTAACGGAAGGTGTGTGGCAAACCCGGGGTTATGGAGGGAAGGGGAGGGCAAACCCCTGGGGGAAGGAAGGGGAGGTGTGTGGCTACCCCCGGGTTTAGATGGAAGGGGTGTAAAATTTCCCCGGGTGAAAGGACCCGGGGAAAGGGGTGTGGCTACGCGGGGGGTGATGGACGGAAATGTGTGTGACTTTCCCTGGGGATGGGCGTGAAATTGTGTGGGACCCTTGGTGATGGAAAGGGGAAGGGGTGTGGGTACCCTGGGGGCAAAGGATGGGAAGGGGGGGTGGGCTAACCCCCTTTGGGGATGGACGGGGAAAGGGGTGTTTGGGTACCCCGCGTGGGGACGGGAAAGGGGTGTGGGCAACCCTTGGGGGGGAAGGTCGGGAAAATGTGACTACCCTTGGTGATGGACGGGAAGGTTTTTGGGGGTACTCTGGGTAGGACGGGAACGTGCGTGGGTACCCAGGGTGATGGACGGAAAGGGATGTGCTTTCCCTTGGTGATGGACGGGAATACGTGTGACTAATCGGGAGATGGACGGGAAGGGGGTTTGATACCTTGGGTGATGCAGGGGAAAGGGCTGTGGCTACCCTGGGTGATGGGGTGGGGAAAGGGGGGTGGCTACCCTGGGGATGGGGTGTGAATTTGTAGCTACTCTGGGGGGATGGATGGAAGGGGGTGTGGGGACCCTGGGTGACGGGCGGGGAAGGGGTGGGGTACCCCGGGGGAGGACGGGAAAGGGGGGCGGGTACCCTGGGTGATGGACGGGAAAGGGCGTGGCCTTTCTTGGGGGATGGCGTGAAGGAGTTTTGGGTACCCTGGGTGAGGAAGGTTTTTTCGTACCCTGGGTGATGGCCGGGAAAGGGGTGGGCTACCCTTTGGGTGAAGGGCGGGGAAAGGTTTTGTGGGGGTAAACTGGGTGATGGACGGGGCGGTGTGTGGGGTTCCCTGGGGGATGGAAGGAAAGGGGTGGTAAATACCCTGGGTGATGGCGGGGAAGGGGTTTCGCTACCCTGGGGGGGGCCGGGGAAAGGGTGTGGCTACCTTTGGGGTGAGGAGGGGAAGGTGTTGGCTACACTGGGTATGGACGGGACGGTGTGTGGCTTTTCCCCGGGTGATGGAAAGGGAAAAGGGGGTTTGACTACCCTGGGGGGATTGGCCCGGGGAAAGGGGTTTTGGTTAACCCCGGGTAATGGGCGGGAAAAGGGGGGGGCAAAAATTTGGGTTTATGGACGGGAAGGGGGTGACTTTCCCCGGGTGATTTGGGTTTGGGAAAAATTTTTGGCCCAAACCCCGGGGGTATGGGCCCGGGAATGTGTGGGAAAATTTCCCCCGGGATTTGGGCCCGGGGGGGGAGTGTGGGTTCCCCGGGGTGATGGACCCGGGGAAAAATTTTGGCAACCCCTTTGGGGATGGACCCGGGAAGGTGTTGTGGCAACCGGGTTAAGGAAGGGAAGGGTTGGGGGGTTGGGCTACCCCGGGTCGTGGACGGGGAAAGGGTTTTTTCTACCCTGGTTGATTTGGGTGTTAAAAGGTTTTTTGGGTACCCTTGGGGGATGGAGGGAAGGTTTGGCTACCAAGGGTGATGGGGCGGGAAGGTGGGGTGGCTACTCTGGGTTTATGGACGGGGGAAAATATGTAGCTAAACCCCGGGGATGGACGGGGGAAAGGGGTTGGGGGCTACCTTGGGTGATGGGGCGAAAGCTGGTGACTACCCGGGTGATGGGCGGGGGGTGTTTTGGGAAACTCCGGGGGGGAAAGGACGGAAATGGTGTGGCTACCCCGGGTGATGGACGGGAAGGGAGTTTCTACCCGGGTGATGGTTTGGGGAAATTGTGTGGCTACCCGAATTGGGTGGGCGGGAAAGGGGTTTACTTCCAGGGGGATGGACGGGGGAAGGGGGTGTGGTACCCGGGGATGGAGGGAAGGTGTGGGGTGGTTTAAAAAAAATGGGTTTATGGAAGGGGAAATTGGGGTGGCACCTTGGGTAATGGACGAGAAGCTGGTTTTGACTACCCCGGGGGGTGGGCGGGAAGGTGTTTTGGCATCTTTTTGGGGGATGACGGGAAGGTGTGTGGCTACCCGGGGGGAAAGGACGGGAAAAGGGGAGGTCTACCCTGGGGGATGGGTGGGAAGTTGTGTGGCTCCCTGATTGATGGACGGGGAAAGGGGTGTGACTTCCCCAAAAGTGATGGACGAGAAGGGTGTGGCACCTTTGGGTTTTGGACCCGGGGGCCTTTTGGTACCCCGGGGGATGGGCGGGGAAAGGGTGTGTTACCCGGGGGGATGGACGGGAAGGGTGTGGATACCCTGGGTGAAACACGGGGAAAGGGGTGTGGCAAACCCCGGGTGGGTGGAAGGGAAGGGGGTGTGGTTTCCCTTTTGGGGATGGAAGGGAATGTGTGTGGGTACCGTGGGTTTATAGACGTGAAGGTGTGTGGCACCCCGGGTTTTTGGGCGAGAATGTGTGTGGCTACCCTGGGGGATGGATTGAAGGTAAAGTGGGGTACTCTTGGGGGGGTTGACGGGAAGGTTTTTTGGGGGCCCTGGGGGATGGGCGGGAAGGTGTTTTGGGGTTTCCCTGTGTGAGGGGGGGGGATGGTTTTTTGGTTTCCCTGGGTGATGGGCGGGGAAAGGGGTTGGGTTTTCCCCGGGGTTTGGACGTGAAGGTGTGTTACTACCCTGGGGGATGGACGGGAAAAGGGGTTTGGGTACCCGGGGAATGGACGGAAAGGTTGTTACTACCTGGGGGGGTTGGAAAGGGGAAAGGGGTTGGCTCCATGGGTGGAACGGGGAAGGTGTGTTGCTACTCTCCGGGGATGGACTGAAGGTGTGGGGGCTAACCCCGGGGGATGGACGGGAAGGAATGTGGCTAACCCCGGGGGAAGGACGGGAAGGGGGGTGACTACCTTGGGGGGGTGGGCGGGAAAGTGTGTGGCACCCTGGGTTTATTGACTGGAAAAGGGGTGGGCTCCCTGGTGATTTACGGGATTTTTTGTGTGGCTGTCCTGGGTAATGGACGGGGAAAGGGGTGTGGCTACCCTGTGTGATGGACGGGAACGTGCTTTGGGTACAAGGGGGATGGGGTGGGGGAAAGGGAAAGGGGGGTACCATTTGGGGGATGGGCGGGAAAAATGTTTTCGGGTACCCTGGGTGATGGAGGAAGGTTTGTGGCTACCCTGGGGATGGGCGGGATGGGGGTTTGGCTTCCTGGGGGATGGAAAGGGAAGGGGGGTGGCTACCGGGTGATGGGGCGGAAAGGGGTGTGACTTTTTCCCCGGGTTTATGAACGGGAATTTTTTCGTTCTTCCCCGGGGGGGTGGACCCGGAAGTGTTGCAAAACCCGGGGGAGGACGTGAAGGCGGTGTGGGTAACCCCTTTTATGGGCGGGAAGGGTTGGGCTACCCTCGGAAAGAACGGGAAGGTGTGTGGCTCCTTTGGTTTAGGACGGAAAAGGGGTGTCCCACCCTGGTTATGGATGGGAAGCTGTGTGGGTACCCTTGCGATAAGGGGGAAAGGGGTGTTGGGTCCCCCGGGTTTATGGATGGAAAGGGGTGCGGGCCCCCCTTTTTATGATTAAAGGGGAAAGGGGTTTGTGGCCCACCCTGGGGGAAAAAAAGGGAAAATTTTGGCTACCCTGGGGGATGGATGGGGAAAAAGTGTGCCTAACCCCGGGTGATGGGCGGGGAAAGGGGTGGGCCAAACCCGGGTGTGGGGAAAGGGGAAAGGGGTGTGGGTACCCCGGGGGAAACCCACGTAAAGGGGTTTGGCTTTCCCCGGGTTATGGGAAAGGGAAGGTGTGTGGCCCACGCGGGTGAGGGGCGGGGAAGGGGGTGACTCCCCTTTGGGGGGAAAGGGCGGGAAACAGAGGCTACATTCGGTGTTGGACAGAATTTTAGTTTACTGGCCCCCCGGGGTGATGGGCGGGAAGGTTTTTGAATACCTTTGGTTATGGGGGAAGGTTTTGTGGCTTTCCCTGGGTTAAGGACCCGAAAAGTGCCCGGGCTACCCAGGGGGATAGATGGGAAGGTTTTGTGGCTACCCCCGGGTGAAGGACGGGAAAAGGGTGTGACTACCATGGGGGGAAAGGCGGAAAGTGTGTTTGGGTACCCCGGGGTGATGGGGCTGGAAAGGGGTTTTTTTGGGTACCCCCGGGGATGGCGGCATGGTGTTTTGGCGTCCTTTGGGGATGGAAAGGGAAGTTGTGGGGTATCCCGGGGGAAGGGCGGGGGTGGTGTGTGACTACCCTCGGTGAAGAACGGGAAGGTGTGTGGCTTCCCCGGGGGATGGACGGAAATTGTGTGGGCTACCCGGGTATGGGCGGGGAAAGGGGTGTTGGGTAATTTGTTTGATGGGCGAGAAGGGGTTGGGTTTTCCCCGTGGGTGGGGAAAAGGGGAAACTTGTGTCTACCCTGGGTGAAAAAAACCAAAGGATGTGGGTACCCCGGTGGGTGGACGGGAAGGTGGTTGTTCTGCCTTAGGTATGAAGGGGAAAGGGGTGTGGCTACCGGGTTATGGACGGCAATGAGTGAGGGGTCCCCGGGTTTATGGCGGGAAAGGGGTGTGGCTACCCCCGGGTGATGAAAGGGGAAAGGGGCGAGGCTACACTGGGGGATGGACGGGGGAAAGGGGGTGGGGAAACCCTACGATTAAAAAGGGGGTGTGTGGCTACCTTGGGTATGGAAAGGGGAAAGGGGAGTGGGAACAATGGGTGGACGGGAAGGGGGTGTGGCAACCCCGGGTTTATGGACGGGGAAAATTTTTTAGTCCTGGGGAGGGGCGATTTAAATTTTGTGGCTACCTTGGGTGAAGTACGGAAGGTTTTTGTGACTGCCATTGGGGGGGATGGACGGGGAAACTTTTGTGATTAACCCTTGTGGTTGGACGGGAAGGTTTTGTGGCTTTTTCTGGGTGATGGACGGGAAGGGGTGTGGCTACCCGGGTGATGGGCGGGAAGGTGCATGGCTACCCCGGGGGATTGGGCGGGGGGGGGTGTGTGGCTACCCCGGGTGATGGACGGGAAAAGGTGGCCGGGGCCGATTGATGGACGGGAAAGGGGTGGACTACCGGGTGATTGGCAAAGGGAAAGGGGTGTGGCTTTCCCAAAGTCGATGGCGGGAAAGTTTTGTGGCTTCCCTGGGTATGGACGAGAAAGTTTGGCCCACACTGGGGGATGGACGGGGAAAAGGGATGGGGGCTGCCCCTTGGGAGGGAAAAGGGGGAAAGGGGTGTGGCTACCCCGGGGGATGGGGAAAAGGGAAAGGGGTGTGGCTACCCTTTGTGATGGACGGGAAAAGGGTTTTGGGGTACCCTGGATGATTTGGCAGGAAAAGGGGTTTTGTCTACCCCGGGGGATTGGGGGGGGAATGTGTGTGGGTTTCCTTGGGGAAAGGACGGGAAAGGGGGGGCTACACTGGGTAATGGGCCGAAGGTGTTTTTGGGTACCCCGGGGGGATGGACGGGAAGGAGTTGGGGTACCCCGGGTGAGGCGGGAAAGGGGTGTGGGTACCCCCGGTGAAAATGGGAAGTTTCAAACTAAATCTGTTTTGATGGACGGGGAAAGGTTTTTGGGCCCACCCCGGGCAACAAAACGGGCTTTTGGGGGTACCCTGGGGGATGGAAAAGGAAGGTGTGTGGGTACCCTTTTTGTGAACGGGAAGGTTTTTGGCTACCTTTTGGGGGGGACGGGAAGGTGTGTTCTACCCTGGGGGGGATTGGGGTGGGGAAAGGGGGGGTGGGTACCCTGGGGGATGGACGGGAAGGAAAAGGGTTTCCCGGGTGATGGACGGGAAGGGGTATGGCTACCCTGGGGTGGGGCGGGAAGGGGGGTGTGACTACCCCCGGGGGATGAAAGGGGGTGTCGTGGGTTCCCCGGGTGGTGGGACAGGAAAAGGGGTGTGGGCTAACCCCGGGTGATTTTTACGTGGGAAGGGGTTTTTGGCCCAACCCGGGTATTGGGCGGGAAGGTGTGTGGGTACCCCGTGATGAACGGGAAGGTGGTGTGGGTACCTTTTTGGTTTATGGCGGGAAAGGGGTTTGGCTTTCCCCCCCGGGGGGATGGATGGGAAGCTGTGTGGCTACCCTTGTGATTTACGGGAAGGTGTGGGGCTACCCTGGGTGAAGGATGGAAAGGTGTTCCCGGGCCCCCTTTGATGATGAACGGGGAAAGGGGTTTTCCTACCCCCGGGTTTAAAACGGGAAGATGTTGGGGGCTACCCCGGGGGATGCATGGGGGAAGATTTGGTCTACCCTGGGGGATGGGCGGGGAAGGGTGTGGCTACCCTGGGTGAATACGGGGGAAAGGGGTTTTGGGGTACCCCGGGGGATCGACGTAAGGTGTTTGGGTTCCGGGTGATGCCCGGGAAAGGGGTGTGGGGTACCCTGGGGGGAGGGGGGGGAATTGTGGACTACCTTGGGGGATGTCGGGAAGCTGTGGCTTCATTGGGTGTTGGACGGAATTTTTGGGGACTGCCTGTGGGGACGGATGGTTTTGGGGGGCCACCCGGGGATGGCGGGGGAAAAGGGTGTTTCCCCCCCCCCGGGTTTATGGAGGTGGAACGTGCATTGCTACCCCCGGGGATAGATGGGAAGGTATTTGGGTACCCCCGGGGATGCCCGGGGAAAGGGGTGGGACTACCATGGGGGATGGACTGGAAGGAAATGTGGCACCTTGGGGGATGGACCGGGAAAGGGGTGTGTCCCAACCCCGGGTGAAAGGGGCGGGGAAGGGGGTTTTGGGTACCCTGGCTGAAGATGGGGAATTGTAAAGGCTACCCTGGGTGATGGACGGGAAGGTGTGTTTACTACCCCGGGGGAAAAACGGGGAAGGGGTTTTTGGCTACTCTCTGTGATGGGCGGAAAGGTTTTTTGGCACCCTTGGGGATGAAAGGGAAGGTGGTTTTGGGTACCTTTGGTGATGAACGGGAAAGGGGTGGGCTACCCCCCGGGGGATGGATGGGGAAGGGAAAGTGGCTAAACCCCGGGTGATGGACGGAAAAAAATGTGGGGGAAACCCTTTGGGGATGGACGGGGGGGCGTGTGGGCTACCTTGGGTGAAAGGGGGGGGAAAGTTTGGCTACCCCGGGGGGATGGACTGGGAAGGGGTGTGGCTACCCCGGGGGATGGAAACCTTTTTGTGTGGGGGGGTGGCCGGGGGGAGGACGGGAAGGTGTGTGGCTACCCTGGGTGATGGACGGGAACGTGCGTGGCTAGCCAGGGTGATGGATGGGAAGGAATGTGGCTACCCTGGGTGATGGACGGGAAGGCGTGTGACTACCTTGGGTGATGGACGGGAAAGTGTGTGGCTACCCTGGGTGATGGACTGGAAGGTGTGTGGCTACCCTGGTGATGGACGGCATGTTGTGTGGCTGTCCTGGGTGATGGACGGGAAGGTGTGTGGCTACCCTGGGTGATGGACGGGAACGTGCGTGGCTAGCCATGGTGATGGATGGGAAGGAATGTGGCTACCCTGGGTGATGGACGGGAAGGCGTTTGACTACCTTGGGTGATGGACGGGAAAGTGTGTGGCTACCCTGGTGATGGACGGCATGGTGTTTGGCTGTCCTGGGTGATGGACGGGAAGGGGTGTGACTAACCTGGGTGATGGACGTGAAGGCGTGTGGCTACCCTGGGTGATGGACGGGAAGGTGTGTGGCTACCCTCGGTGATGAACGGGAAGGTGTGTGGCTTCCTTTGGTGGTGGATGGGAAGGTGTGTGGCTACCCTGGGTGATGGATGGGGAGCTGTGTGGCTACCCTTGCTGATGAACGAGAAGGTGTGTGGCTACCCTAGGAATATCAGTGAACGCTAAATAGGAAAATATGGATTATAGTGTCACATAGAGAGTGCCTGTGGAGAAACGGTTACCGTGGGAAATAGACCTGACCAGCACTAGTGAATTATTGCCAGGTGTCGACACAAGTGGAAGTAAACGAATATCGATCTATCTATCTATAAGTAATATAGTGAGTGACAAGGATATATATGTGCAGTGGCATAGTGAACTAAATTGTAGATAAGCGTAATCTAAATTATCCCCAAGTATAGCGTACAATATATTGTGTAGAAAGGGGAATATCTTACAAGCGACTGGCACTAGCGAACTATTGCCAGAGGTCCAGTGAAGTGTTAATAACGGATGAGTAATTACTATAGTCATAAGAGATAAAACGAGTGATGGTAGCATTGAGGTGCAGGGAATCACAGCATACATAAATTGAGCATACAACCGTTACCTCTACAATATATAGTGTAGAAAGGGGAATATCTTACAAGCGACTGGCACTAGCGAACTATTGCCAGAGGTCCAGTGAAGTGTTAATAACGGATAAGTAACTACTATAGTCATAAGATATGAAACGAGTGATTGTAGCATTGAGGTGCAGGGAATCACAGCATACATAAATTGAGCATACAACCGTTACCTCTACTAAACAGGAAATAATAATTTCCTTAGAAGTGTAGGGGGAAGTTAGCATAGGCCTAACTAAGTGAAGTGTGGCAGTGTGGGCAAGTCTGCCGGCTCACACCCACCCTGCACCCACCACCCACCCTACACCACCACCCACCCTGCACCCACCACCCACCCTTCACCACCACCCACCCTGCACCACCACCCACCCTACACCCACCACCCACCTACACCCACCCCCCCCTAACCACTCACCCTACACCACCACCCACATACTGCAAACTTGGTTCGTTATAATACATATCTTGCATATTACTGGCACCAGCAAGAGAAAGGTAAAGTGGAAATCAGTTTTCTTCCGTGGCTACAGTGTAGTAGGATACAGACAGGATGTCAGCACAGCATATCTGTGGGACATGTAAAAAAATCCTTGGAAGGAAATCCAGAATCACATGCAACCTATGCTCTTCCAAACACCATATTCTCTTGTACTGACTAAATACAGCCTCAAAAAATGACTCGAACTGCAAGGTGCTTCTGGTTGTGCAATAAAGATGTAGAAAATTTGGGCAGGTATCAGAAAGGTACTAAGGAGAGTAATAAATGATAAAAATAATCAAAAAAACAAGGATGACCTCTTGGATAGTTACCAAAAAATATTTAAAAAATGGGAAAAGAGATAGTGTATCAAAAATGCAGAATGTCCTTTTCCACAAACAGATGACTCGAAACTATCTAGTCCCCCACATGGTGCTAAGCCAGACCCATCCCCCAGTCATAGCACTAATACCCAAAAGTGCTGGTGCTGGCCCAGGCTTCCCCCAGGCATAGCACCAATACCCTCAGTGCTGGTGCTGGCCCAGACCAGCCCCACCCCCCAGCCCCAGTGCTGACCCAGACCAGCCCCCAGCCTTACTGCCAGCCCAGACTCTCCTAGGGACACTACCAACCACCACAAAAACAGTAAATATACAACCATCATTGCACAAGACCGTTTGGGCCCACAGTACAGATGTTGGAGAGGAGTCTCCTCCTTCCTCTACTGGGGAAAGTAGATGGGGAAACCAGGACGGGGGTGGCCCTGGCTTGGATACTGGGATTATAGTGCAGTCCCAGAACCTGCAGAAATTGACAACACACCTCCCAACAATTCTCAACCAAAGGTGAATTTGTGCAAATAAATTTTGCTTGGGGCCTCTGTAAGCATGGAATAACAGGGGAAAAAAAAATGGGACATGCAACTTTTTACCATCCCAAAAAATGTAGCGACCTCCTGTCTAAAAAAATGTGTCGTTCTTCTTCCTGTACTTTCTTTCACCCAAAAATGGTGCCACTCCTCGGTCCTCCAGAAGCAGTGTTACCAACATCGAGTTTCCCTGCATACCATCTAAAAAAGGGGA
>NW_026508974.1:0-14941 GCF_026875155.1 Cherax quadricarinatus
CCCACCCCTTTGGTGGAATCGGCCAGTGTGATAATAATAATAATAAGTTCGTCAGAGTAGTATATAGCTGTTCCACCTCCTAATTGGTCTGGCCTACAATTGTGTATGGTCGTGTAACCATGTATGGCTACACAACCATAAACAATTCTAGGCCAGATGTATGTAACATTAGGTTTTAGCTATGTTTCAATGAGAGTAATGATAAACATACAGATATTTAGAGAAATGACTAGTTCTTGGAGGTCATCATGGTGTTTGCTTAGTGATCTGACATTATAATTAACCCTCTGATTGTTTTGGTCATATACATACTTCTTACGAGCCAGTATTTCAGACTTATATTTTAAGAAAATATATTTTAAGAAAAAGAGGATAAATAAGTATACAAGATATGATGTAGGGCGAAATGACAGTAGTTTGTTGGATTATGTATTGGTAGATAAAAGACTGTTGAGTAGACTTCAGGATGTACATGTCTATAGAGGGGCCACAGATGTATCAGATCACTTTCTAGTTGTAGCTACACTGAGAGTAAAAGGTAGATGGGATACAAGGAGAATAGAAGCATCAGGGAAGAGAGAGGTGAAGGTTTATAAACTAAAAGAGGAGGCAGTTAGGGTAAAATATAAACAGCTATTGGAGGATAGATGGGCTAATGAGAGCATAGGCAATGGGGTCGAAGAGGTATGGGGTAGGTTTAAAAATGTAGTGTTAGAGTGTTCAGCAGAAGTTTGTGGTTACAAGAAAGTGGGTGCAGGGGGAAGAGGACGGATTGGTGAAATAAATGATGAAAAAGAGAGTATAAGGGAGAAAAAGGGTTAGCATATGAGAAGTTTTTACAAAGTAGAAGTGATGCAAGGGGGGAAGAGTATATGGAGAAAAAGAGGAGAGGTTAAGAGAGTTGTGAAGCAATGTAAAAAGAGAGCAAATGAGAGAGTGGGTGAGATGTTATCAAAAAAATTTTTGAAAATAAGAAAAAGTTTTGGAGTGAGATTAACAAGTTCAGAAAGCCTAGAGAACAAAATGATTTGTCAGTTAAAAATAGGAAAAGGAGAGTTATTAAATGGTGAGTTAGAGGTATTGGGAAGATGGAGGGAAATTTTGAGGAATTGTTAAATGTTGATGAAGATAGGAAGCTGTGATTCGTGTATAGGGCAAGAGGAATAAACATCTTTTATGAGTGAGGAAAGCCCGTTGTGAGGGGGTGGGGGGGAAATTCGTGAGGCAGTAGGTAAAATGAAAGGGGGTAAGGCAGCTGGGATTGATGGGATAAAGATAGAAATGTTAAAAGCAGGTGGGGAATATTTTTTGGAGGGGTTGGTGCAATTATTTAATAAATTTTGGAAGGGGTAAGGTACCTGGGGTTTGGGCAGAGAGCATACATATTTTCCTTTTTTAAAAAAGCAAAGGGGAAAAAAAGAAGTGCAAAAATTATAGGGGATAAGTCTGTTGAGTACCCCGGGTAAAGTGTAGGGGAAGTTAAAATTGAAAGAATTAAGAGTAAGATGGAAAAAGGATAGAGATAAAAAGGGAAGTTTTAGGAAAGGGGGGGGTGTGGGCCCCAGGTTTTACAGTGAAAATTATCACACTGGCGATTCCCCCCAAGGCAGGGGGGCCCCAAAAAAGAAAAACTTCACCACATTCCTCCCCACTGTCTTCCCAGAAGGGTGCTTTACACTACATTTTTAAAAACGAACATAACACCCCCCTTCAGATTGCAGGACTTATTTCCCATCTCCGGGCCCAAAAGTGGGGCCCCCGGGTTTTCCCCCCAAACCCCTTCATAAATGTTACTTTCTCACACCCCAACAGCTGTCAAGTTTTAAAAAAACCATTCGTCTCCATTCACCCCTATCAAACACATCACACACGCCCTAGAAGCCCAAGCCCCTTGAAACCCAAAACCTCCTTTGCCCCCCCCTTCCAACCTTTTCCTGGCGACCCCTACCCCCTTTCCCTTCCATACAGACATTCTGTTTCGCTCCATTCTTTTACAGCCCCGAACCACCTCAACAACCCTTTTCCCAAGCCCTTGGGGCAACGTTTTTGGTAACCCCACCTCCTCCTAACTTCCAAAAAAGAATTCTCTCATTATATTCACACCAAAACCCTTTCTCCAGACATGACATCCCACTGCCTCCCCCTTCCCCCCGCTGCAACATTAAACACCCCTGCTTCACACCCCCATAAGAGCGTTTGGAAAACTATACTCTCATACAATCCCCTTTTTCCCCCAAGAAAAGTTTTTTTTGTCTCCCAGACCTAAATCACCACTCACCCTTTTTTCCCCCCCATCAATTTTTGATTCACCTCATCCTTCATAGAGCCCTCCGCTGACACGTCCCCTCCCAAATATTGAATACATTCACCTCCTCCATCTCTCTCTTTCCCAAACGATATCCAATCTTCATCACCCAATATTTTTGTTATCCTCAAACCCACTCTTTCCTGATTCACTCTTAATTTTCTTCTTTTGCACACCCTACCAAATTCATCCCCAAAACTCTGCAACTTCTCTTCAGAAACTCCCCGGCACAGTGTCATCACAAAGAGAAATGTGACAACCCCTTTTTGTTTATTTTTTATCTTTTAACCCCCCGCCTCTTTTCAAACCCTCGCATTTTCTTCTTTACAACCCCATCATTAAAAAATTAAACAACCCCTGTGACAACACAATCCTTGTCTAAGGCCTATTTTTTTACTGTGAAAAATTTTTCCCTCTTTCCACATACTAAAAACTTGACCCTCAATCCTAGTAAAAACTCTTCACTCTTTCAAAACCCTACCTCCTACACCATCACCTGCAACATCTCCCCACATTCCCCCCCATCCACCCTGCCCATATCCCCTTTTCCAAACCAAAAATCCCAAAAAAAGCCCATTTTGCCTTATCTAAATACTGTTCCCTTTAGTTTCACTGTAAACCCCTGGTCCACAACACCCCCCCCTTTTCCTAAAGCCTCCGTTATTGCACCTATTCTCCCGTCTTACTTTTAAATTTCTTTCAAAATAACTCTACCATACACTTTACCAGTAATCAACAACTTACCCCCCCTATAATTTTTTGCACTCTCTTTTGCCCCCTTTTTGCCTTTATAAAAAGGGGAACATGCATGCCCTCCCGTCCCTAGGTACCTTTACCCCTTTTCCATACATTTTTTTAAAAAATTTGCCCCAAAACCACTCCAAAATATTCCCCACCTCTTTTACCATTTCTATCTTTATCCCATCAATCCCAGCTGCCTTACCCCCTTTCTTTACCTACGCCTCACTATTTCCCCCCCACACTCACACTGGTTTTCCTCACTCAAAACAAGATGTTATTCCTCCTTGCCCTATACACGAATCACAGCTTCCCTATCTTCATCAACTTTAACAATTCCTCAAAATTTTCCCCTCCATCTTCCCAATACCTCTAACTCTCCATTTAATAACTCTCCTCTCCAAATTTTAACTGACAAGTTCATTTGTTCTCTGGGCTTCCTTAACTTGTTAACCCTCACTCCAAAACTTTTTCTTATTTTCAACAAAATTTGTTGATAACATCTCACCCACTCCCCTCATTTGCTCTCTTTTTACATTGCTTCACCACTCTCTTAACCTCTCTCTTTTTCTGCATAACTCTTCCCTCCTTGCTCACTTCTACTTTGTAAAAACTTCTCATATGCTTTCTTTTTCTCCCTTACTACTCCTTTACATCATTCCCCGCAATCGCTCCTCTTCCCTCCCGCACCCACTTTCCTGTAACCACAAACTTTTGCTGGGAAAACTCTCACACTACATTTTAAACCTACCCCATACCTCTTCGACCCCATTGCCTATGCTCTAATTAGCCCATCTATCCTGCAATAGCTGTTTATATCTTTCCCTAACTGCCTCCTCTTTTAGTTTATAAACCTTCACCCTTTTCTCTTCCCTGATGCTTCTATTCTCCTTGTATCCCATCTACCTTTTACTCTCAGTGTAGCTACAACTAGAAAGTGATCTGATATATCTGTGGCCCCTCTATAAACATGTACATCCTGAAGTCTACTCAACACTCTTTTATCTACCAATACATAATCCAACAAACTAGTACTGTCATTTCGCCCTACATCATATCTTGTATACTTATTTATCCTTTTTTTCTTAAAATATGTATTACCTATAACTAAACCCCTTTCTATACAAAGTTCAATCAAAGGGCTCCCATTATCATTTACACCTGGCACCCAAAACTTACCTACCACACCCTCTCTAAAAGTTTCTCCTACTTTAGCATTCAGGTCCCCTACCCAATTTTCTCTCTCACTTGGTTCAAAGGCTCCTATACATTCACTTAACGTCTCCCAAAATCTCTCTCTCTCCTCTGCATTCCTCTCTTCTCCAGGTGCATACACGCCTATTATGACCCACTTCTCGCATCCAACCTTTACTTTAATCCACATAATTCTTGCATTTACACATTCATATTTTCTTTTCTCCTTCCATAACTGATCATTCAACATTACTGCTACCCCTTCCTTTGCTCTAACTCTCTCAGATACTCCAGATTTAATCCCATTTATTTCCCCCCACCGAAACTCCCCCACCCCTTTCAGCTTTGTTTTGCTTAGGGCCAGGACATCCAACTTCTTTTCATTCATAACTTCAGCAATCATCTGTTTCTTGTCATCCGCACTACATCCATGCACATTCAAGCAACCTAGTTTTATAAAGTTTTTCTTCTTCTCTTTTTTAGTAAATGTCTACAGGAGAAGGGGTTACTAGCCCATTGCTCCCTGCATTTTAGTCGCCTCATACGACACGCATGGCTTACGGAGGAAAAATTCTTTTCCATTTCCCCATGGACAATAGAAGAAATAAAGAAGAACAAGAGCTATGTAGAAAAAGGAGAAAAACCTAGATGTATGTCTATATATATATATGCATGTGCGTGTCTTTGAAGTGTGACCAAAGTGTAAGTAGGAGTAGCAAGATATCCCTGTTATCTAGCGTGTTTATGAGACAGAAAAAGAAACCAGCAATCCTACCATCATGCAAAACAATTACAGGTTTCTGTTTCACAGTCATCTGGCAGGACGGTAGTACTTCCCTGGGTGGTTGGTGTCTACCAACCTTCTACCTTCAGACTTATATATTCTCAATAATTCTAGTGGCTTCAAATCAAGCAGGAGAAAGCTGGTAGTCCCACATGTGAGAGAATGGGTCTGTGTGGTCAGTGTGCAATGTTTAAAAAAAACCTGCCACACGCAGTGCATAATGAGGAAAAAAAACTCCAACCATGTTTTTGGATTAAAATGCCGACTTTTCATTGTATTTTTGTATAGTATTTATGGTTTTATTCCCGTTTTCTTGGTCTCATTTGATAGAATGGGAAACATATTACAGAGAAAGAGATGATTTTGATTAGTTTCACGAGGAAAACTATCTTGAAAATGAGCACAAAATAATGCAAATGTTTCATTTTTACCAATGTTCAAGAGTAAGCAAATCACACCACATGTCCACAACACGTCAACTGGGGAATCTAATATTCTTTCACTTGTGTACTGATATTATTTATACCATTTCTACAATAATGCAGTAGTCTTCATAACAGTAAATCTACTATTTTTTGTGTGAATAAAACATCAAAATAGAAAGTAAGAGTAATATAAGAGGGGACTGGAGACATGACTAATGAACAGAAGATATGTTATTTAAGTTCCAAGAATGTCTGCATTGTTTATTCTAGACCCTATTTTGAAATTGGCATTTTTTTTAATTTGCATGAAATTGGCCAAATTACCAAATTCTGACCATTTTATTGGGTAGTTGACATCAGTAAATGGGCAGTTCGTTCTGATGACCAGAGCTTTGGTAAGATGGGTAAGGAAGAAGGATGGGTAAGGATGGAAATATTGGAAAAGGGGGGGAGGGGGGGGGGAGGGGGTAGGATATAAAAGGAAAGGGCCCAAACCATTTTGGGTTGAAATTTTAAAAAAGGGGTATGTAAATTTGAAAAGATATTTTTTAAAGGGGGGTTATAATACTAAAAAAATCAGATTTCAAAATAGTATAATGGGGAATTATAACTACATGACTCTGAATTGGTAGTATTTAATACAAGTTTGAAAATTGTTTTTTTTTTTTTTTTTTTTTTTTTTTTTTTTTTTTTTTTTTTTTTTTTTTTTTTTTTTTTTTTTTCGCGATTGCACAAGGATATTTAAAAGAAAAGGGAAAGGCAATAATTTTCGGGGCCAGTTTTTAAGTTCGTGACAATAGCTTCTTTTGGTGGGGGTCCAAAAATTTTCAATAGTTTAATTTTACATTAGAAATTTTAAATTTAAGATGTCCCCAAATTTGGGGGGGCGAGGGTTTTTCAGAAAAAAATAGAAGGGTTTTGGTGGTATCCAATTTCTTCACAGGAAGTTCTAAAATTTTCAGGGGGTCGAGGGTAATCATCTTTTTTAAAATAAAACGACAAAACCCTCTGGGGGAGAGTCTTTTCTTTGAGTCCTGTGGGTGGAGTATTTGAGGGTGTAATCGGTGGAAATTTATACTTGTATAGGATGTTCTCTCTTTGGCATGTATAGTTCTTGCATTGTAAAAAAGTTGTTTTTTTTTTTGGGTTGTCAAGGCGTACATTTATGGCATTTAAATCTTGTTGTGTGGGGTAAATCTGCCTTTTTAAAAATCTTTTTCTCTCCCCCCTGGTAGGGTAAAAAAGCGAAGAAAGAGCTCTATTCGGGGACCCTTTTTAACCGGGGCATGTTGGTCTTTGTTTTTAATAAACAGGGGGACAAAAGGGGGTTATTCAAGTATAGGTTTTAATTATCATTTTTACGGGATGTTTTTTGACATTTTGGGGGGGTTTGGGATTGAATCGAAAAGATTTTTTGCAAAGACCGGTTTTGGCGGTGTTGTCTTTTTGTTACAGGAGATGTTGAGTGGAGGCCGTCTTTTTTCAAAATTTCCAAGTTCTTGTTGGGGTTTTTTAAGGGCCCTACGGTGTACCTCTGATGGGTTTCCCCCCCTTTATCTTCGTTGGTTGATGCAAAAACATCCTATCGTGCAAACAAGGACCTTGTCGGATTAGTCGTAATTCTCCTTTTCTTCTCCCAATTGGATGTTCGCCCAAAAGTTCAATACCCTTTTTTTTTCCTATGACTCTTTTCTTACTTGTTTTTTCCCTTTTTACGGGGGTTGGGTTTGAGACGAATAAATAACATCATTTGAAAAAACTGTGTCCAATTTTTGTCATTAAACTCGGGTTTGAGGAAGGTCTTTTACAAAAATGTTAAAACAAAAGGGGGCTAAAGGACAAAACCCTTGTGGGACACCACCCCGTCGGTAAAAAGGTTCTGTCGACTTGCAGAAAGGGGGGAATGATTTTTCTTTAAAGTTAAAAAAATTTTTAAATTACTTGAGAAAATTCCAGTTATGGTTGGTGGTCAAGGGTTTTGTATTTTAAGGGGGGGGCCATCATGCAAAAGCTATAAAAAAGCTTTATGAAATTTTTTGGGGGGAAAAAAAAGGGCCAGATTCCCCTGCTGTTTTAGACTTGCTACTGTTTTCAAAAAAAAAATTTATTGTGGTTGGTACCTCTATGTGTTCTAAACCCAAATTTTTTTTTCGAAAACCCAAGTGTTTAAAAACTCCATATAGTAATTCAATCTTTTGGGAAAATTTGACTTTTTTCAAGAACTTTTCCGGGTGACTTCAAGTAAAGATATGGGTTTTTATTTCCCCGGGGTTGGTGGAGTTCTTTATTGGGCTTAGCAAGAAGATCATCCTAGCAGTTTTAAAAAAAACAACGGGGAAAATGTCCTGGGGCCCCAAGAGGGCCCTTAAAGATATTTCCCAAAGGACTTTTGAAAATTTTGGGTAGGTATTTTATTTGTTTCATTGTTATTCGGGAGAGGAGGGGCTCTTTTTTCATTTTTCCCAAAAAACCTGACTTATCTTAGTAATGTAATAGGCTGTAAGCGGGTGGGTATCTTAAAGGGTTTGAAGTATCGAGGGTTTTGGTTTGTTTTGGGTAGATCTAAAATTTTCTCATCTCTCCTTCATTTACAAAATGAAAATTTGTTTTTTTATTAAATTAAAGGATTTTATTGTGGGGAGAGAATTTTCTCCCATACATCACCCATAAAAATTAGCCTGGCCCTTTTTGGATCTTCAAATTTTTAATTTCAACTTCTTCATCCCCTCTTCATTAAAAGGTAAATGGGCAGTTTTTTTACTCTTTTGAAAAAAAAATGGGTTTTAAAAAAATTTTATAGCAAAGAGTTTTGTCAGGGGATAAATTGGGAATTGGCCGAAAAAGGGCTCAAAGTCGGGGGAAAATCACAAATGCTATGTTTTGCAAAGATCGAAAAATTTTCGGGGGAGAAATATTCCGAAATTTTTTTTTATAAAATTTCGAAATTTTTGGTTTTATTCCCTCGGGAAAAAAATTCTTTTATCATTTATAAGAAAAAATTTTTTTTTTCCCCAAAAAATTTGTAAAAAGGTTTTTTTTTTAACACATGGCTGATTCCCCCCAAAGGCAGGGGGGGCCAAAGAAAAAAAAACTTTCATCATTCACTCCATCACTGTTTGGGCCAGAGGTGTGTTTTAAAATTCCCAGTTAAAAAAACTGAAACTTTAAACCCCCCTTCCTTCAGAGTTTTAGACACTGTTTTCCCCATCGCGGGGTGGGTTGGCCTGCCTGTTTCCCTAAACCCCTTTTCATAAATTTTTATTTGCAAAACACCCCAAACCCCAGTATGTCAAGTTTTAAAAAGCTTTTGTCCCCTTTCTTCCATTAAATATGCTCTTTGCAAAACTTGCTGGAAGCCCAAAAGCCCCTCACACACAAAACCTCCTTTACCCCCCCTTTTCCAACCTTTCCTAGGCCAACCCCTACCCTGCCTTCCCCTCCACAAACAGATTTTCCACTCTCGAAGCATTTTGTTTTTTTCCATTCTCTCTATATGCCCAAACCCCCACCTCAAAACCCTTTTCCTCAGCCCCCGGGAAAAAACAGTTTCGGAAAATTTTACACCTCCAAACTTTCCAAACTAGGGTTTTCTCTGATTTATTTACCCAAAACATTACCCTAAGCCTTGACATCTCCACGGGCCTCCAGCCTTCTCCTGCTGGAACCCATTAAATAAAGAACTTTGGGTTAAAATTTTTAATGTCATACTTTCCTCCCCTTTGTTTCCCAAGGGCAAAGCTTTTTTTCTCCTTTGACGCCTATTGCCCCCGCTCCCCCCTTTTCCCTTTCATAAAAATTCTATGATTACCTCATCTTTCATAGCCCCACCCCACTGCCCCCCAATCTCAAATACCCGAATACATTAAATCATTCTTGTCTTTCCTCTTCCTTGATATCCAATCTTTCTACCAAATCTTTTTTTTATCCTTTTTAAATCTTACTTTTTCCCTATATTGATTTTTTAATTTTTTCTTCTTTTACTCCCCTCCCAAAAATTCATCCCCCAACCCTCTGCAGCTTCTCTCAGAAATCTCCCAAGAGAAACAGGTATCAGCAAAAAGCACTGTGACAATTTCCCCCCTTTAGTTTAAATTCTTTTTTTTAAAAATCTACACCTCTTCCCAAAGGGACCCTAGCTTTTCATTCTTTAAAACCCTCATCTATAAATATATTGAAAAAAACCCAAATGGGGGACAACTCAATCCTTGTTCAAGGCCTATTTTTACGGGGGAAAAATCTCCCTCTTTTAATACTCAAACTTGACCCTTCACATCCTCATAAAATCTTAAATGCTTCCAGTAACCTGCCTCCTATACCATACACCCGCAACATCTTCGACACAGAAGGGCAGTTTTAAAAAAATGGCTTTCGACAATTAAAAAGGTTAAAAAATTGTTCCCCTGGATAATTTTTGGTATCTTGCTACTCCTATTAAAAGGGTTTTGGCCCCACTTTAAAGACAGGGACATCATATTCAGTGGGACCCTTGCATACTGTTGGCATCACATAACGTTTTTAAAAACCCCATTTCCAATAATTTTATTCTTAAAAAAATTTTTCCTGCAAAACCCCTAAAAAAAACCTTTTCCGGGGCAAAAGCTATTGGTCCGAAAACCCCTCAATTTTGCGGCCGAGAGGCCTCACATGTTTGCGGTGGGTTGTTTACAAAACCAGCCTCCGCGGTAACTCCCGTACAAACGGAACTTTTGTATTATTACAGCGTTTTTGGTTGGGTTTCATCTGCAAAAAAAAGTGACCATGGGCCCCAAAAAAGCTTTTTGTGCTAAACCCCGTGGGAAAAAGGGGTGGGGGAAATTTATATTTCCACAGTCAGCTGTGCTGCACCCGGTCAGCTGTTGCTGGACCAGTCAAGCTGTTGCTGGTCGTCAGCTGCGCTGCACCACCGTCAGCTGTTGCTGGAAAAGGGAGCTGTTGCTGGACCGTCACTTTTTGCTTGGGTCAGTCAAAACTGCTGCGGGACCACAATCAGTGTTGTGGACCGTCGTGTTGCTGGATCCCGTCCAGCAGCTGCCCGCACCAAAGTTTTTGCTGTTGCTGGACCAGTCAGCTGTTGCTGGTTAGTCAGCTTCTGCTGCACCATGGGGGGGTGCTGTTGCACCCCCCATCAGCTGTTTCTAAAAATGATCATCCCCAACCTGTTTCGTCCAGCCTGAGCGCCCGCCCCTTTCCCCTCATTGTTTACAAACCAGGGTAGCCCCGGGGGTTTTTCCCTGGCCATTTCATTCGTTTCATTTTTTATTATACCATTATTTATAGGTTGTAAAATGCTTTAAAAAAGCCCCCTGGGCCCGGGTTTGGGGGGGGGGGGGGGGGGGAAAAAGGTTTTAAATACAAGAAAAGTTTTAAGTTTCCAAAACCCTTTGGGAAAAATTTTTATATTTTACCAGTCAACTGTTTCTGCCCAGGCTGTTCTGGAAACCCGGGCCCGCTGTTGCTGCAAAAACAGCTGCTCCCGCACCATGGTCAGCTGTTGCTGCACCACAGCTGCTGCTGCACCATGGTCAGCTGTTTGGGTGCACCACAGCTGCTGCTGCAACCCTGGGTCAGCTGTTGCTGAACAGCTGTGCTGCACCATGGTTTAAACTGGGTTTCTGCCCCCCTGAAGGTTTAAACTGTTGCCCCGCCCCCTTTTTGGGCAGCTTTTTTGCCCTGCGCAACCATGGTCAGCTGTTGCTGCCCACCCGCTGCTGCTGCACCTGGCAGCGGGTTTCTGCACCCCAGTCAGTGTTGTTGTTGCTGCCCACCATGCTGTATTACTCGAAAATGTGGAGAGTGTGTTGTTTTGTGGGTTAAATGAAACCCAATTTACGAAGGAAACGATTAACCCCGGAGGGTTAGCCCCCCAGGGTTTAAACCCAAAAAAAGTCAGTGCATCACGAGGACTTTAATTATTTCCATTGGGGGGCCTTAATCTTGTCCCCCCGGTTTCAAACCCAAAAGTTTACTAAAACCCCGGTGAACAGGAAAAAATGCCTGGAAAATGTTTCTTATATTGGTGAGGTTTTTTTTGGGGGGATGTGTAAGAGTTTTGTGGAGGGGGACAATGAAGAACTAAAACCCCTGATGAGCTGCTAGATCATCTTCAACATTAAAAAGGCCCCCAACCCGAGGGGAAAAATGCCCTTTGGGGAGGGGGGAAGAGAAATTGAAGAAGTTGCTTTTCTTCAAAGATTAAGGAAAAGTGTGCAAAGTGGCTTAAAGTGCAAAACCCTTTTTTGATGAAAATCCCCCCCTCACACAGCCCATTGCAAGCGTTTCTGGGGAACCCATTACATTTGGGATGTGGGGAAAAAAACTTTAGGAATTCATAATGGGAAAGAGAGGTTTTAAAAGGCCCCCTATGGACAGATTTTGTTGACCCACAGGGTCCGTGGGGTCAAGTGGGCCCAAATTTTGGGATTAAAAAAAGAAGGAAGTAACCCCGGGAAAAGGGCTTTAAACCCCAAGTCCTAAAGGAAGGGGGTTCCCCTTTTAAATACTAAGACCCCAACACTCTCCCCCCCTCCCCTCCCATCAATCCCTCACCAGATCTTCAATAAAGGTAAGTGTCATGGGAACTGTGCCCTGCCCCCCTTTCCCCGTTTGTGTGTATTTAAAAAAAATATTTCATGTGGTAAAAAATTTTTTTTTTTCATACTTTTGGGGGTCTTGCAAGGATTAATTTGATTTCCATTTTTTTCTTTTTGGGGAACCAGAAATTGCATAAAGATTAAATTTTGTTTGAATGAGCTTCAGGGAATTGGGTTAACCCTTTGGGGTCGAAGGCCCTCTCCGAGGAAAAAAAAATCGTTCTCAGGGTCGGGCCCAAAATTTTAAAAAAAAAAAAAATATTTTTTTTTATGAAAAGTTTGAGAATTTTTTTTCCCATATAATGGCACCCAAAAATTTTGAAAAATTTTTTGGAAAAATTCGGAATTTATGCTCTGCCAAAATTACGGTCTCAGCGGTTTTTTGGGGGCATCAACCAAATTTTTCCCCCTTTTAGCCCCATTTTCGGCCCCAAATTCCACTGTACTTGTCGGGCAAAAAAAAAATGAAAATTTTTGCTAAAATTTCCCTTTTTTATTGAATGAGTGCAAAAAACCACCCATTTACCATTTTCAACTATTCCCCGTACAGTGGGGCAGAATTTACCAATTTTGCCAAATTTTACCAAATTTAAAGATGCCAATTTTCCCAAAAAGGGTCCAGAACAAAAAAAAATACATTCCTGGCACTAAAATGGGCATTTCCTCTGTTTTATTTGTCATGTCTCGAGGCCCCTCTTACATTCTTTTGCTTTCCAAATTTGAATTTTTATTTTCACAAAAAGTAGTTTTTTTGTTATGCGACTACCGCATTAGTGTAAAAAATGGTTTAAATCATATTGGCGCCCCCTTGCAAAAAACTAAATTTGACTCACTAGTTGAGTGTATTGGAAGCTTGGGGAGATTTGTTTACTTTTTAAAATTTTTGGGTTAAAAACGACCATTTTGCTACTTTGATCTCAATTTCAAAGGGATTTTCTTTGTAAAAAACCGTCAAAAAATCTCAATTTTGTGATATGCCTTCCATTCTATTTTTAAAAGAAACCAAGGAAAAATAGGGAATTTCAACAATTAAAAACCATTTCGAAAAAAAACCCGTGCCAAAAATTTCCGTTTTATTCCAAAAAAATGTTTAAAGTTTTTTTTTCCCTTATGCCTGTGTGCGGATTTTTTTTTTTTATATGGGACACTGCCAAATAGACCCCTTCTTTTATTGGAGGGCCCCACCAGCCCTTTTTCCACTAGATTTGAGGGGCTTTGAATTTAGGCGTACTTTGGTTTCGTCAAAAACCCCCGGGTCGTAAACCGTACTAGTATGGCTGAAACCCCCCAAAAAGGGGTTTAAAAGTGTATGGGGGGGGGGAGGGTCCCCTTTTATATATATTTAATTAAAAAATTTTTTTTTAAAATTTTTAAAAATATATATATATATAAAAAAAATATATATTTAATATTTATATATATAATATTTTATTTTGTTTTATATGTATGTCATGCCGAATAGGCAGCACTTGCGATCTTGGCTTAAATAGCATTGCTCCTCTTGCCATATAGGACAAGCGAAAATTTGTGTATGCAATAATTACGCCAAAATCATTCTGAACCTAACGAAAAAAATATATTTCACCGTGTTTGTTTAGTATTAACCCTTTGAGGGTTTTGGTCGTACTAGTACGTCTTACGCGTAGGGGTTTTTGACGTACTAGTACGCATAAATTCTAGCGGCCTCAAATCTAGTGGGAGAAAGCTGGTAGGCCTTCATATGAAAGAATGGGTCTATGTGGTCAGTGTGCATAGTATAAAAAAAATCCTGCAGCACACAGTGCATAATGAGAAAAAAACTTTGACCATTTTTTTGGAATAAATCAGCGACTTTGCAGTGTATTTTCGTATGGTATTTATTGTTGTATTCTAGTTTTCTTGGTCTCATTTTATAGAATGGAAGACATATTACAGAAATTGAGATGATTTTGACTGGTTTTACAATGAAAGGTGCCTTGAAATTGAGCTCAAAGTAGCAGAAATGTTCGATTTTTACCAAACTTCAAAAGTAAACAAATCGTGCCAAGCGTGCAATACACGTCAACTGGTGAGTCTAATATTCTTTTACAAGTGCACCAATAATATTTATACCATTTTTTACACTAATGCAGTAGTCTGCATAACAGTAAATCTTATATTTTTTGTGAGAATAAAAATTCAAAGTGGGAAAACAAAAGAATATAAGAGGGGCCTTGAGACGTGACTAATGACTAGAGGAAATGTCATTTTAGTGCCAGGAATGTCTTTCTTGTTTATTCTGGACCTATTCGGAAATTGGCATCTTTTGAAATTTGTGTGAAATTGGCAAAATTGCTAAATTCTGACCACTGTACTGGATAGTTGAATTTCATAAATGGGTGGTTTCTTGCACCCATTCGATAGAAAAAATGGAGTTCTAGCGAAATGTTCATGTTTTTTGTCGACTAGTACAGTGAAATTGGCCGAAAATGGGGCTCAAAGTGGGCAAAATCGCCGATGCGTAAACATCGCCGAGACCGCTAACTTTGCGAGAGCATAATTCCGTAAGTTTTCTATCAAATTTCAAACTTTTGGTGTCTTTATGATCGGGAAAAGATTCTCTATCTTTTCATAAGAGAAAATAATTTTTTTTTTTTTAAATTTGGCCGACCCTGAGAACGAGTTTTGGAGAGGGCCTGTCGACCCTCAAAGGGTTAAATTACTGTAAACAAATTAAAATATATTTAGTTGGGTTAGGCTAAAATAAATTGTTCTTGTTATAATAAGGTTAGGTAAGTTTTCTAAGATTCTTTTGCTGCAAAACTAAAAATTTTTACATTAACAATAATGAAAAAAATATATCTTTAAACGTATAAGAGAAAATTTTTAGAAAGGACTTAATTTTAAATGAGTTCTTGCTAATTGACCAGTTTTACATATTCAGCCA
>NW_026508975.1:0-14017 GCF_026875155.1 Cherax quadricarinatus
CCGGGCCCTCTCATCGGCAGACTCCGCTAATTCAACCGCCAGTTTCCCCCGTGGGGACCTCGGGGGGTGCAAACTTGTTGGTCCCGGTGGTTTTAGCACCCTTTCCCTTTAAATTTTTAACATCTTTTGCATGTCTACTTTGACTGAGGGCTCCGTATTTTCCCATCCAGTGGCCCACAGCCCGGACCCTTCTCCCACGTTATGAGGTTCCCGGTTTTTAAAGGCAATTACTCCTCTTTACGACGTACCCCGTAAAATGTTTTCCCAAGGTGGCCGAGTGTTCGTCCTCCCTACCGGTTGCTCCCCGGGGCTTTTTCATCGTGTAACGGTACTATTATCACTACTCCCCCAGCTATCCGGGGGGACGTTTCCCTCTCGATCAGGGTGTCGGGGTGTCGGGTGTCAGCGTCCCTCATTGTGCCCCGGGGGTTATCTGGGTTTTTTACGGTCGCTCTTACGTGCTAGAACTTAATTCGTGTTCTCCTATAGATACATCCCTTAGCACTGGAACCAAAATCTTGGGCGGAAAACATTATAACTGAGTCAAAAAGGAAATTAGTGGCAACCTAGCAGAGTTACTCCCAAGGGGAATCATGGGCCTGTGCCCGGGGGTGAAAAAAAAAAAAAATAATTGAATTTTTCGGTCAGAGGAAAAAAAAGTCCCCCTGATAACATTGAGTTAAAAGTGATAGTGTATACTACAGTGGTCCCTATAATTGTGATAAAGGCTAAAGTGTCTTTTGAAAACAGGTAATTTTGAAATGAAGTGAAAAGCCTATAGGGCGGGTGCCAAAAAGTCGCCAAAAAACTTCCACGGGGTCGCTGTTTAATAATCTTCCTGGCCTGCTTTGTACTCGCATAAAAACAGTGATACCAGTAAATAGCAATGCGTTTTGTAGTACAACTAACCCAGTATTAAAAAAAGGTACTTAGAGTGGGGTGACTTTCATTAGTTTTTTTTTTCTTGAAAAACCAACTTACTGTGAAATTTCATTAACCCGTAGTTACCAGCGGGCCAATTACACAACGGAAAAAAATTTTTTTCTCAGAAAAAGCGCCTTCCTCCAAAATTTGCACCCTCAACTTAGTGAAATTACATTTTTTTGGTGGGACGGAGAAAAAAAAAAAAAAATAGAAAAGCAGATACGCGTTTATAAAAAAGGGTGGGGTCGACCGTTCGTATTGTAGGGTGCCGCAGTCCCGTTTTTTCAAAACGCAAGTTTTTTATTTTTTATCAGTCAAATCCAAAAATTACTCGGTAGTAATTTCCGAGTCCTCATGGTTACCAAATCACCCACCATATGTTTAAATAATGACCCATGATCAAAAATCGACGGTCCGAACCCTTGAGGGCCGAAAACCCGGGCTGGGTTTTAACGGGTTTTGTTTGACAATAAAGCAGACTGTAAACGGATGGGGGTTTTAGGCGCCCTTTTTAAACACAAACTTAAAAACAGAAAGTGACGGTAAGCTGCCAATATACAAAAACATTAAAAAAGAAATACAAATAGCTAAGGCTTCATTTTAAAGGGGGTTATTAATAGAATATTCAAGAGGTTGCTAGTAGAATTGCAGTAAATCAACCATTCAAATCATTATGAAGCTGTGTGTAGTCTGTGGTCAGTCAAACAAACGGGCTTCCACATGGATAAATTGGCATTTTTGTGGAAATTGGTGTCACACCCCTTGTGCAGATACCCCCAGAACTAGCTACAAGCATATTAAAACAGAGAAGTGTTTTTGGGTATGCCCAAATGAGGAAAATCTGTGACTAAAATCACAAGGGTATTAAAAGAGGACAACATCAAAGCTGCTTTCATAGAAAACCTGGAAGCTTTCTACAACAGATGGGAACATAAAAAGTCTGGGCTGAATGGTACTGCCCTTGATACTGGCCATGTAGTCACAAACTGTAAGGCTGGAGGTGATGTCCTGGTAGTCAGTAAATGTGGGGCTGATAGTGCTGTCCTGGGAGACAGTAATGGTGAAGCTGGAGATGCTGTCCTGGGAGACAGAAATGGTGAAGCTGGAGGTGCTGTCCTGGGAGACAGAAATGGTGAAGCTGGAGATACTGTCCTGGGAGACAGTAATGGTGAAGCTGGAGATACTGTCCTGGGAGACAGTAATGGGAAGCTGGAGGTGCTGTCCTGGGAGACAGTAATGGTGAAGCTGGAGATTTTGTCCAGGTAGTCGGGAATTATACGCAGGAAGGAATACATATAAATGACCTCATAGGGGACAGGAGCCATAGTAGGGAAACAAGTGTAGTCAAAGATAAGATAAAACCAATATTGCAAACTAGAAATACCGCAGGAAATAGCAAACAAGAGGACTCCAATAGCAATACTGAGGATAAATTACCAAAACAACTGGGGGGAGCTCCATTGTTGGTGCTAGGGATGATAGAAGTAAGACAGGGAAACATGCACCAACAGGGGAAAACAGTCACAGAAACCCAAGGCAAGCGGAAACCAAGCCTGTGCACATACTATGCACTTGGTATCTGCTGGCATGGGAAAATCTGGAAAAACAGATGGGACATGCAACTATGACCACCCTAGAAAATGCCATGCCCATATGACAACAGGAAAATGCAAACTCCCTTCCTGTAAGCTTTTTCACCCTGAAATGTGTACCTCTTTAGTACAGGAAAGACTGTGCTATAACTTAAATTGCCAGGCATACCATCTAAAGGGGACAAAAAGATACAAAACATCCAGGCCATGGGAAAACCTGGGTAGCCACAGCCACTCAAGAGGGAGAGGTTTTTAGTGCCAGGAAGGAAAAAAAAACTGGCAGGAAATGGCAGAAATCGTACACCAAATCCAGTCATTCCTGGAGTGGAACCACAGTCGATGGCCTCCACTCCAAACCAACAGATACAATACTAATGCTGGAAAAAAATCCCCCCCCAGTAACCAACAATACCACCAGTCCGATAACATTCTTCTTTGCAAATATACAGGGTCTAAAGCCAGCAACAAACAACAAAATACCTTTCATCTGTGGACTGCTTGCAGAGGCAAAAGCAATGTTCGCGGCTTTCACTGAGACCCACAGAAAGGATCACTTGGACAACGAAATATGGATCCCAGGTTACAACCTATACAGATGTGACAGAGTGAACAGGCAAAAGGGGGGGGGGGTTGGCCTGTACATTGCAGAGTCACTTGTTTGCACAGAACTGCTTAATGCCTCAAATGATGTAGTGGAAGTTTTAGCAGTAAAGGTCGAGAACCAAAACCTAGTCATTGTGGTAGTCTACAAGCCTCCGGATGCAACATCCCAGCAATTCCAGGAACAGCTGTTAAAAATTGACCACTGTCTGGAAAATCTTCCAGCTCCTGCACCCAACATCTTGCTCCTGGGGGATTTCAACTTAAGGCACCTTAAATGGAGGAATATAGCAAATAATATTGTTGCAGTAATAACACCAGGAGGCAGCTCTGATGAAAACTCACACTCGCATGAGCTTTTAAATCTCTGCACAAAATTCAATTTAAACCAGCAAATAATAGAGCCTACTAGACTGGAGAATACACTAGACCTCATCTTCACTAACAATGATGATCTGATAAGAAATGTCACCATATCAAAAACAATATATTCAGATCACACATAATTGAGGTTCAGACATGTATGCGTGGAGCCCCAGACCGACAAAATGAGACTAGTCACGAGGGAGCATTCACCAAATTCAACTTCAATAACAAAACATAAAGTGGGACCAAGTAAACCCAAAGTCCAACCGATAAGCGGGAAGAACACTAACAACACAGACCCCAACTTATCCCTAAAAAATTTAAAACTCGGTGGCACTCGATGTATGCACAAGCTTACCTCAAAAAAAAGGAGGAAAGAAAATAGAAAGGACGGGCGCTCCCTTACAAGGCGAGGGAAAAAGAAACAGAGCGGCAAAGAGGTCAATTATCTGAAAGCTGGGAGACATGGTCAGAGAAATGCAAGCATCGAACTTAAGCTAAAAAAATCCTTTAGAGTCAGGAACGGGGGAAAAAAACAAAAGCCTAAATAAAATCAAAAAAACCCCAAAAGTTTTTCTTCTCCTACCCCAAACAAAACGAGAACAACGTCCAGTATTGGGCCCTATTTAAAACAAGATGGGTCCTACACAGATACGCAAGAAATGAGTGGCATCAAGCCCCAATATGATCAGTTTTTACAAGCCGCAACCACGAGAGTCGAAGACAAAATGAATTTTTATGGAGAGCCCAAAATTTGATTAACACAAGCCTTTCCCGATGTTATCCTGACGCCAAAGACTTCGAAAGGCATAAATGACATGCCCCGCACTCTGCCCCGGGCCAGACTCAGGAACCTGTGTTCATCAAAAACTGCAAGAACCCCCATCACGAGCCTTTTTCCCCCTATGGGGAGGGGGCATGGGCAGGGGGTCCCCCTCATTACTAAAAACAACAGAATAGCCCCCCTCCCCAAAGGGGGCAGTAAAGCAATAGCAAAAAAACAACCCAAAAGCACTAACATCCCATTCAAAAAAATCTTTGAAAGGTCCTAAGAAGCAAGATCACCACCCACAGAAACCCATCATTACACAACCCGGGGAACATGGGTTTAAAACGGGTCGCCCCTGTCTGTCTCAACTATGGATCACTACGAAAAGGGTCCTAAATGCACTAGAAACAAAAAGAATGCGAGTAATTATACAGCTTTGAAAAAAGCCCTTCGAAAAGTGTGACCATGGCGTAATAGCGCCCCAAAATGCGTACTAAAGGAATAACGGAAAAAGTCGGTCGAGGACTAAAATTTCCCACTAACAGAACACAGAGAAGTCTCAACAGAGTAAATTCCGAGGCAGCAGGTGAAAAGCTCTGTTCCAAAAAGGCACAGTACTAGCTCCATCTTTTTCCTTTTCCCCATATCCGACATGGGACAAGGATGCAGCCACAGACTGTGTCTTCCCTTTGCAGATGACACCCAAATTTGGGCATGACAGGTCTTCCATTGCAGACACTGAAAGGGCCCCAGGCGGACATCAACCAAACTTTCAGTGGGCTGCGGAAAACAATATGAGTTCAACGATGAGAAATTTTTAAATTTCTCAATATGGTAACTGAGGGAAAATTTAAAACTTCATCAGAGTACAAAAAAATTCTGGCCACAAAAAAGAGGAAACCAAGTAAAAGACCTGGGGGTGATTAGTCGGAGGGTCTCACCTTTCAAGGCCAAACATTGTATCAATCGCATTGCGAAAAAGACAGGAGGATAATGGAACCCTTTAAAAATAGGGAGGCCCAAACCCTATGACACTCTCAGGGCACTTGTTCTACTAGGCTGGAATATTCTGCACCTAACACCTTTCAAGGGAGGTGAAATTCCGACCTAGAAAATGTACAGAAACTTTACGGGGCCCCATAAAGAGATAAAACACCTCAATTACTGGGGGCGCTGAGGTTTTTTTAAACCTGTATTCCCTGGAACGCAGGAGGGGGAGATACATGATTATTACACCCGGAAAATCTAGAGGGACTAGTAACCCAACTTTTACACGAAAATCAAATCACTACGAAAACAAAAGACTTGGCAGACGATGCACCATCCCCATTGATAAGCAGGGGTGTCAATAGCATGTTAGAGACCTTACATAAGTTGTCAGGGGCCGAGACTGTATCAACTGCCTCCCAGCCACACATAATGGGAATACCAAACAAGGACCCCTGGCAGTTTCAAGCTGGCACTGGGACAAGCACCTAAAGTCAGTTCCTGATCTGCGGGCTGTGGCTCGTACGTTGGTTTGCGTGCAGCCAGCAGCAAACAGCTGTTGATCAGGGGCTGATCCACCAGGAGGCCTGGTCACGGACCGGGCCGCGGGGGCGTTGACCCCCGAAACTCTCTCCAGGTAAACTCCAGGTATCTGGCATGGCAGGGAATTCAGGTGGAATCCTGCCGCCTATGATGTATCCTACTGGGGATCTGTACTAAACCATTTCCTTCCTTTAACGTCCGTCATGTAGACAGGAAGTCATCTATATGATTGGCTCCCACCAGGATACCTACATTTCTGACCGTGTCAGTGGTAATTCCCTGGTCTGCCAGCTTCACGTCAAGGTCTTTCAATCGCTTAGCTGCTGCTGCATGACTCTCGCTGTTCATTGCCCTGGGGTAATGTCTCTACCACCAAGGCTGTAATGTCTCTGCCGATGCTCCACCTAATTTGACTGTGACATCCTCCACATCATAAGATTTGGGTTGGAACCTTGACTTATACCCCTCCCAAACATCTTACTCAACTTTCTTCGGTGGCCTTCAAATTTAATTTGCCACGAAATTTCTTTGTTATCAAGGATTATTGTGCTCCTGGTGTCAAAAGAATAATCGGGTTGTTTCGGGACCTGTGCCATTCACAACCTTTGCCATGACTGTAGGTAGGGCGCTCAGCACCTCCGTGATTCTCACTCGGGACTTAGAGACTTCACTCCCACTAATCACGTGGCTACCATTTTCAGGCTTCAGGACTCACTTTCTATCTCTACCTGAGAGATATCCCTACTAGCTTGGGTTCTCTTAAATTATTGGGACATAGTTGCATATGGTGCTTACCCTTTGCCAACAGACTCAACACTCACTGGGTGGGTGCCACAGTCTCTCGCAAAGTGTTCCCCACAACACTTAAAGCAGAGTCTCAACCCCCTTAGTCTTGTTGCCTCTGCTCAGTGTTATATACTCCGGGCAATCGTGCTAGGTGTTCGCCTTCGCAGAACACAATATTCTGGCGAGTCCTCTAGGTTTGCTTAGAGGTTCTTACCTTAGACACCTCTTTCCCTAGTACACCCCAACGTTAGGTACGAGCTTTAGACGATCTTCGGGGTCTTTGAGCAAACTTTTTGGGTTTTTAGTGGGGATGGTGGGATCTTTTCTCCACCTTACTCAAATGGAAACGAGATCTCCCCCAACCCCCCAACAATTTGTTTTATCGTGAACCTATTCGCCGATATTTTAAGTGTAATCACACTGTCTGCTAGTCAGTTTCCTCTGAATCACCCGGCTAAGGACCCATTGAATATCCCCATATGCAAATCTCTGAAAAATATTTTTTCAAGCTCTAATTTTTTAATACGGAACTTCTTAGGCTTTTCGGTTTTAGTGGCAAGCCTCTGATCCAACAACAAAAAAGTATAGCTACCTTTTTCTCTTCATGTTTCCAAAAAATTCTTTAATTGGGCTTTGGTGTTTAATTAGTTCAGTAATTGGTAGTGCCAGACCAGGGCTAAGCTTTACCCTTGGTGCGCCCCCAAATACTGAATTGACGGCATTGACAATCGTTTTTTGTCATCTATCTGGGCTTAAATGTCCCCGAAAGCAATGTACTCTTTAAGGGTTTGTCGAAAACTTGGTAAATTCAATGGGGCAATTGGGCAAATATTGACAGGTGGTGGTTGTTTGGGGTACCCGGGTGTTAACACCCTCCTTGGGAAAATAGCCTTTAAGTATTAACTTATTTTGTTATTATCTCGATGACAAACTAAATCCTTAGTGAATCGTCCATAGCCTGTGAAGATTCCCCGGGATTCCTCATCCTCAATAGCCCGTAGTCATATGCTGAGAATGCTTGTTTATGGCTTCCCCTTTTTCCCCAAACTCTTCAAGCTCCCGCAAATCATCGCAGTCTACATTTGCTTTGGCAATTACCCTTGCCCCCTTTTAAAGCATTCTGTTCAGATCCCCTTTTGTATTTACCTGGAGTTTACCTGGAGGGGAGTTTCCGGGGGGGCAACGCCCCCCCGGCCCCGGCTGAGACCAGGCCTCCTGGTGGATCAGAAGGGCCCATCAACCAGGTGTTGCTGCTGGCTGCACGAAACCAAAATACGAAACCCCAGCCCCGGGTGATCCGGAACTGACTTTAGGGGGCTTGTTTAGTGCCGCTTTAAGCTGCCCGGGGGGCGTTTGGGAATCCCCCCGTGTGTGCTGGGAAAGGCAGTTGGGAAAGTTTTCGGGCCCCGACACTTATTGTAAGGGGCTCTTAAAAGTGTAGTGACACCCCTGCTTTTATTGGGGGGATGGTTTATCGTTTTTGCCCAAATCTTTTGCTTTCGTATTTGGGGATTTTCGTTTTTGCCAAATTCGGTACTAGTCCCCCTAGGGGGTTTTTTCCCGGTGTTAAAACATGTTCTCTCCCTCCCCGCGTTCGGGAATACAGGTTTTTGGAACCTCAGCGCTCCCCCAAAAAATTTAGGTGTTTTAAATTTTTATGCGCGCCGTTTAAATTTTTTGGTTTTTTTCTAGGTCGGCAAATTTTACCTGCCCTTTAAAGGTGTTGGGTTTGTTTGGGACAATTTCCAGCCCAGATAGAAAAGTGACCTGAAGAAATGTCATCAAGGGCTTGGCCCCCCTAGTTTTTTAAGGTTTCTCTTATCCATTTGTCATTTTTCTAGAGATGCGATTGATACAAATGTTACGGTCCCCTTTAAGGTTTAGTCCTCCCACATAAAACATTCCCCGGTTTTGGGCTTTGGGGGGTTTTGCCCCCTATTTTGTGGCCCCCCCTTTGTTTTGTACTCTGATGAAGATTTTTTTTTTTCCTTTATGTTTACCATTTGAGTAATTGAAATTTTTTAAGTTGAACTTCATATTGTTTTTTTGCCGCCCCCCTGAAAAGGGTTTGGTTGATGTCTGCCTGGGGGTTTGAGTGGGCTGCAAAAGGGAAAAAAAACTTTTTCATGCAGATTGGGTGTATTGCCCAAAGGGAAAAGGTGCTGGGTGGGCATCCTTGTCTATGTCGGTTTTAAAGGGTGAGGGAAAAAAGGGGGCGAGTACTGTGCCTTGTGGAACAGAGCTTTTCCCGTTTTTTGCCTCGGACTTTACTCTGTTGACGGGAAACCCCTTTGTAAAATTTAGTCCTTTGCCGCTTTTCCCGGTTTTTTTTGAGAGGCGCTATTAGCCCCCTGGTAATTTGTCCAAAGGCTTTTCGTTTTATTTACTCGCATTTTTTTGCCCTTTAGGGAGGACCTTGTCCCAAATTTGGGCCGTATTAAACCAACGACCTTTTTTTTCTAAACCCCCTTTGGCCTTTTTTGTGGGAATATTGGACAGAAGGAGGGACCTTTTTCTTAAACCCTTTCAAAGGTTTTTAAAAGAAAGGGGGGTTTTTGTGCTTTTGGGTTTGATTTTTTTGGGCCCCTTTAAAGTTTTTGAAGGAGTTGGGGGTAAGGGCTGTTGTTTTTTCTGTTGGGCCCCCCATGCCCCCTTTTGGATTTGGGGCTATGGGGTTTTTTGAAGTTCCCCCCCTTTTTGGGTGGAAACCAACCGAGTTCAGGAGTTCCTTTGGCCCGGGGGCAGAGTGCATGGGCATGTCATTTAAAAACCTTTTTTCGAAGTCATTTGGGTTGGATCAAAAAAATCGGATAGGTTGTTTTTTAAAACAAAAATTTTTTGGGTCTCTCATCAAAAATTCATTTTGGGTCTTCACTCTCAGTCTTTGGGTTTCGGCTTGCTAAAAAAATGGTCATATTGGGGGTTGAGTACTCACTCATTTCCTTGTTGTCATCTGTGTAGGACCCATCCCTTTTTTAAGTAGGGGCCCAATATGGACGTTGTTCTCGAAATTTTTATTTGGCATAGGGAAGAAATACTTTTGGGGGTTTTTTTCGAAATTTTTTTTTTGGGTTTTAGTTCTTTTCCCCGATTTTCCTGGGCTCCCGCTGCACGTATAAGGACTAATTACTTGGTTTTGCAGCATTACCCTGTTTTCCCTTTCCCTAAGCTAGCCTTACCCCTTTTTGGACCCCCCAGAAACCACGTGAAACCGGAGAAAATTTTCCTAAAATATTCAATCAAATTTGTGCCCTGCCTGCACCTCAAAAATTCCTATATCCGAGGGATTTTTCCCCTAGTATAACAGGCAGACTCAGACACTAGCTTAAAACTGCTTGGACACTGGTATTATGGGCATTTAACCCCTGTTGCAACCGGGGGCCCACAGTTGACTCATCAAATCTCCCCAGCATGGCAGAAATTAGAGAAAAAAGGTGAAGGTCTTGTTTATGTAGGGGCCTGACGGAGGTCATTAGGTCTTGAGGTGCCTCTCCCAGTTTTCCCCCCAAGTCTCAGATGTAAGACACGGGGGGGGCGCCTTTGCTGATCATGGCACTTTTGCCCAGTTGGTTCTGTCTTTAAGAAGGGCGTATTCTGTCTTTTTGACCCGACCCCACATTCAAGTAGGGCTGCCGTTTCTTAGTAAATTTCCTAGTGTTTCCTACATTAAAGGCCTATTTTCTACCTATGTTAAGGTTTAGGTTTCATTATTATTATCTAATTTGCCCGTAGTAAAACCCATATTAATATACTATCAGTAGAACTACCCACCCTCCCCGAAAGGGGAAATCAAAATAAAAAGCTTACAACAATTTTCCAACCAGAGAATGCTTTGTTTGTTTGGAGGGTTTAAAGGGCCCCCCGGCTAGCGTCCCTACGGCCCCTGCGGATCGCTGTGGAACTTTAGGAACAAAAAATTTCCACGCGGAAGGGGACCCTAGGGTTTAGCTTTCGAGCAAGGGGGGAAAGAACGACCCCAAAACTGGAATTCCCAGGGGGGTGGGAAAAAATGAGTCTACTGAACAATTAAAGGTGGAAAAAATGAAGGGAAGACAAAAGTGAATGTAGGGAAGAGAAAAGGGAGGAGCAAACAGGGGCGGCGAAATAATAATGTTACTAATATCAGTGACCATTTATAAATGGAAGGATTGTGTAGATGTGGAGTACTAGTAGCGAAGGCAATGGCATCCGGCGATCAGACAAGGATGGAAATTCGCTTCTGTATAGAGGCTCTCACAGGGGAAGAGCGAAAAGCACCCGGCACAAACGTTATCCTTGGTGTGGGTAGATTAAGGTAGAGAGGTAGCAGGGGAGGCCGCGGAATAAATTGGGCACCATAACGAGTTTTGATAAAAGGGGCAGAATGTAGGGAAGAGAGTTCGACGAAGTCCCAAGGATTTTTTATTATAATGAAAAAAAAAAGCCTAAGCCCCAAGGCTATACAGCGCTCAGGGCAGGAAGGAAACGAGGGGATCAGGTAGCAAAAGGGAGTGGAGAGTAATGTTAGATAACAGCGGGGCAGTGGATGGTGAAAGGGTAAAACACGCAAAAGGGTGAACTAGAAAGGGCTGAGGGGAGTGTGAAAAAATATCATAGAGTTTGTGGGGTAAATCAGTCGTTGTCAAAAATCAATGAGAGAGTCAGGATTAAAGGAGGGGTCCCTCAGCAAGAGGAAGGTAAAAGAGGGTAGTGGGAAGACGACGTTGGGGTAAAATTTTGCGTGTCGTTGATAAGAGGGCAGTCTAACAGAATGTGGCTAATCGATACAGGAACTTGACATGCACAGAGAGGAAAAGGGTGCCCCCCCATGAATAACATGAGTAAGACGAGTGTGACCAAAAGGAAAGGGCGGGAGGAGTGGTCTCCCCCAAACCCCGGGACTGTGCAAGAAAACGGCCAGTAACCATGCTCGGTTTAAAAGAAAGAAGTTTGTTACCCACAGGTTGGGCCAAGTTGTTGCCAACGGGTGCGAAGGTGGGTAGTATTGCAGCAAAATACCAGAAAAGGAACACCTCATAGGAAATTGGTAGGTCATGTATGCTGACCCGCAGAGTGTCTGCTTGTTTATTGCCCCGTACGTTGAATGCCAGGACCCAACAAAAAAAAATTTTCTTTATTTTGGTAGAGATACGGGTAGCCAAAGTTGGATACGGGGGAATAGGGGTAAGATGTATCAAATTTTTGTTATAGCCTGTGAGCCCTAAGGGGGGTTTAGACACTACAAATGATGACACAGGCATAGATGCGAACGAGTAAATGCTGCAAGAAGGATACAGTTCAGCGTAAAAAGCTAGTGAAGTGTAAAGTCCCCACGCGCTTCGGAAACATTTCTGCGAATCCGACCCGCGAAAATTTGAGCCCCCTGTGTACACGCGGGGGAAAGAGAATGGGGGGCGGAAATGATCAAGAAAAAAAGGGCTGGGGAAACCCCATAGGCAGTTGAGCTTTCGGCAAGGGGTAGAAAAAAACAGGCCCCGAACAGCTGGAATTCCCGGGGGAGGGAAAAGTGAGTGCTAATGAAAATTTTAAAAAGGTGGTAAATGAAGGGAAGAGAAGAGTGAATGTAGGCGAAGAGGAAAAAAGGGGGGTGGAGCAAAAGGGGCGGGAACGAAAAAAAGAATGTTACTAATATCGTGACCCTTCTATAATGGAAGGTTGTGTAGATGTGAGAGCGTACATTGTAGCGAAGGCAATGGGCATCACGGCGATCAGACAAGGATGGAACATTCGCTTCTGTTAGAGGCTTCAACAGGGGAAGAGCGAAAAGCACAAGGCACAAACGTAATCCTTGGTGATGGATAGAGTTAAGGCTAGAGAGAGTAGCAGGAGAGGCCGCGGAATAAATCTGGTCACCATAATCGAGTTTCGATTAAAACGAGGGCTGAATGTAGGCGAAGCAGAGTTCGACGATCAGCTCCCCAGGAAAGATGAGCAAGGGTTTTAAGAAGTTTAGCCGGCTGTGACAAAGTTGCTTCAGGAGGTATGTGAGGTTTCCAGGATAACCGACGGTCAAAGAGAAGGCCTAGAAACCTGACTGTATCACGTTCGGGGATACGGGAGCCATAGAGATACAAAGGATGATCGGAGATAACAGAGCGTCTAGTGAAAGTAATTTGGTGAGTTTTGGTACTTGAAAATTTAAACCCATGCGTGGTGGCCCAAGTGGAAACACGGTCGACGCATGTGGAGAGAAACTGCAATAAGATGACAGTCAGCGCCTGCACAAGCAATAGCGAAGTCATCAACATAGAGTGATGACCAAATATTGGGTGGAAGAACAGAGGCCAAATCATTTATAGCAAGGAGAAAAAGTGTTGTGCTTAGAACACATCCCTGAGGGACACCTTCAGCTTGGACGAAGTCCGGGAAAGAACATTATTGACTCGAACACGGAAATGTCTGTCAGTTAAAAAGTTCTTAAGGAAGGATGGTAGATTGCCTCGGAGGCCTAAGGAATGGGCCTGGGCCAAAATATTATACCTCCAAGTTGTGTCATATGCCTTCTCAAGGTCAAAAAATATGGCAATAACTGAGTGATTATTCGCAAAGGCATTACGAACATAGTATCCAAGCGTAGTAAGGGGTCTATGGTAGAACGACCTTACGAAAGCCATATTGACTAGCGGAGAGGACTGTTGGTGTCTCTAAATACCACATTAAACGTCGATTTACGAGACGTTCCATCACTTTGCAAACTGCACTAGTAAGAGCGATGGGGCGATAGTGGGAGGCATCATGTCTGTAGTACCCGGTTTGCGGAAAGGGAGAACAATGGCAGATTTCCACAGCTGGGGAAGAACTCCTTGTGCCCAAATAAGATTGAAGAGGTGTAAGAGGACTACAAGGGCTGACCGATGTAAATGTTGTAACATACGAATATGAATGTCGTCAGGCCCAGCTGCCGATGATCGGCAAGCTGAGAGCGTTGCCTCCAGTTCTTGAAGTGTAAAGGCACATTATACTGTTCTTCTCTGAGAGAAGAAAAAGTCCAAGGGTACTAACTCTCTGGCAGACTTTGAGGAAAGAAACGATGGGGCATAGATGGAGCCCTCGGGGAAATACGGACCAGATGTGTGCCAAGTTCAATGGCAACAGTCGAGAGGGTTTGCTACATCAACACCAGCGACCCGTAGAACAGGAGCCGGGTCAGGAGAGTATTTACCACTCAATTTCCTCACTTTTTTCCAGACTGCACTCATAGAAGAAGCAGAGGTGATGGTGGAAACATAGTCTCGCCAACAAGTGCGTTTAGCTTCACGGATGACACGGCGAGCGATCGCACGCTTCTGCTTAAAATCAAGAAGTCTCTCAGCGGTTCTATTGTACGGTACTGCCCCATGCAGCACGTTTCAAACGTACTGCACGAGCACAACAGGAGACCACCAAAACACGCACTTCTGAGAATGCCTGCCGAGGTTTTTGGGGTTAAAAAGGGGGGAAAAAATGAAAT